>CAJQZM010023764.1:0-10957 GCA_907164665.1 Colias nastes | reverse complement strand
TTAGATCGATAAATAAAACATAACTTAAATCACCAAAACATGGTTCTTGGGTATTGGGTTTGAATGAAATTTGTCGACCGTTTTATGAAATATACAATATAATATATACGTACTATTAGTAGATAGACTGGAAGTTTTCATTTAACTATCTTTAAAAATCCTGAAACTCAGAAACGACAGAAAAAGTTGGTTTTTCATAGTACATAGTTTCATCCTAGTAAAAGTCGACTCACAAATCGTCGCTAGTGAATATGTTTCCTAAATAAAGCGACCTTTTAACGCGTGCCAGTAATAACGTGAAATGTACGCACCGCTGCTGGCTTCCAATTGTTTTATTGTGGTTTTATTGCGTGTCCTTGTAAATGGATATACAGTGTATTTTATGCAGTTGGTTCTATTACTAGTTGCTACCAAATACATGCAGCTTTTAAAATAATGTGTTGATTCGATAGAGTTTTGTAATCAAATTGATTTAATTACGTAATGTATTTCAATTATAAAAAGCATGATAGCAAGCAAACTATTTTTATCGATCTTTTATAATTTTTCTATTTCTATCGAAAATAGTAATCTTGTGCCTTATAAGTAACATTACCGGGAAACAAGTTAAACTTAGTTTAGAAAAATATAGCATTCAAGAAAATTCATGTAAAAATAACCATAATCTAACACGCTATTTAAAAAAATCTGTGTGTAAAACCACCTTCTAGGTATGAACAAAAATCACGTATAAAATGGAGCAAAAAAAAGTTGTATAAGAACAATAAATAAAATTACGTACCACCGAATATCATCATCATAAATATATGTTATGGCGAGATTTAAAATTTAGCCGTGAGTAGATGTACTTAAGCTTAACCAAAATGTACTGATAAATTTATGAGAAAGCTTAACAAGATAACAGATTCGCAACGCAGATGTAGCGTGCGTGAGATAAAAGGAGTATTATTATTTATTACCAGCATTATAATACACGTAATTTAAATGTTCCTGTAGCATTTGGGTGACATATGTATATTATAACGTCCTATTTACCATATGAGATAAGTAAGATTGAGAGATATTGCTCTACGTTAGTTTACATCATAATATCTGCGATAGTTAATTAGATTTTGTCGACAGGGTGAGAGGTCTACCATGAGTGTTTCAATTTATAAAATACAATTAAAGCTTTATAGTTAATACTGTTATCCGCGGCTTCAGCTGCGTGATTAAAAGCAATTCTCATGGGAATGAGATTTTACAACAATTAGTTAAGATACTAGTAAGGATAAGGTTTAAGCAACAGTAAAAAGTATCTAATACAGGTATTCAGGTTTGTCGAGCCCTGAAATATATAATGCACAATAGACATTACTATATAATAAAAACTGTAAAATAACATAAAATCTATTTCCTTTTGCGACAAAATTACTCCTGGCACATTGAATCCTCCTATATTAAAATTTGAATATAAATGTACATGTCTGCAAAGTAAATTGTTAATGAGAAATTTATGAAGCAATATGGAAGCAACAATACCAATCCGAATTTGGAAAATGTTTGAAACAATCGTCCATTTTCCATATAAACGGCTCCCAGGACCGTATATTAATGGTGAACATTAATACAGGGAATTTTCACGTCATCGCATCGTACACTGATTGAAAACCGAAAACATCGATTTTGTGTGAATGGAACCGAGAGGCGCATATTAATTATGAGCATTTAAAATGGAGGCGAAAACACACAAGCACAAGCAAGCACATTTAACATACAGCTGTTATGAATTTTAGTTTTTCATGTCAATCATTTCCTTTTTCCTTCCTTACAATCATTTCACAATATGAAGTTTTGTTTAAACACTACTACGAATAACATAGATATGTGTTACTTATTCCATAAGTTTGTAAAGATAATTTTTAAAATATAGAGAAATTAATTTTGATTGAAGAGAGTTCCGTATCAAAAGATTTCTGCAACAAGACGGATTAAAGAAAGAAAAAAAAAATTATTTCGGTAATAAATTAGGTATACATGGTGGTTTATCAGCTAAAATTGGAACATAAGTAAAAAAGTGTAGTACATAATTACCTTCTAGTTCCTCCTTCTACATTTCGAAGATATTTTCTGACCGTAAATAATGACGTGATGAACAAATTAATCAATTTGACAAATGGTTAACAACTGCAGAAGAGTAATGAAATGTGTTAGCACTCCCGTCAGTAACGCTAACGCTAAATATATTTGAAGACGAAATCGAATCCAGAACTACACACACAAATAGTGCGCAACTAGGGCCTTCAATTTAATTTAAATTTTGACACAACGAAACGTTATAAAACATTATATCATTAAATTCATTTTACAAAATTAAATATAAAAAAGTCTAATAATATGATGTTTTTTTCGTGTTTATATGGAATTTATAGTACCTGAAACACAAAAGAATAATCGGTATATTCGAGATACCATTATTTATTTATTTATTTTATTTATGGAACACACAACAATGTGTATTACATTACATTATATATAAGAAGACATTATCTAATTAATTGTATCTAATGTGTAATTTTCCAGTCCATTAATAAATTTCAATGAAAGTATTGAAGTTTTATAAGAAGTATTTTATCATCGATGTTATACAAAATATGATTTTTGTTTGAAACTTTTAAATTTCAAAGATAAAATACATAAAAGGAACGTCGCAATTCAATTGCTTTGAACTCAATAAACATGTTAGGTATAGTGAGTCAAGCAATATAACTCAATTCAGTCCTGTATCGCTGAGGACGGAAGTACTATATTTATTCAATTCAAATAAATAATAATTTAGTCGTAAAATATTTTCATTTGAGGAAACATCTCGCACATGTGTTGCAAATATTGACTCTTGAAGATGGAATATAATATTTGAGTATAGGGAAGTCTAAGGTGTGAATAAAACATAGCTATGCCGCGCGTTATTGTAAAGGATAGAATAAGAAAAAAAGACGTTTAACAATAGGGGCAGTGAAATTGTGTGGAACTTTCTCGTACACAAGCTCTGGGTCTATAGAACAGTGCTGTCACTAAGTAATGACTGTTGATTATTGCTAAAATACATTATGGACCCCGATTATTCGTTATAATTATTACATAAAGGCATACTTTTCCAATGAATTACTGCTAAAAGGGTGACATAAGATAAACGTGCAGTACAGTAAGTTTTATCAAAATGACCATAAAGTGGATGGATCTTATAAAAATGGCTTTATAGTGGAGCATTAAGTAAATTATGTCGTAAGGCTATGGTTTAAATGGTACTTGGACCCTTAAAAAGACAAAGATAATAGGTGGTCCTTGCGGAAAATGGTCTTCATTGATAAAATGCTGACGAGGTGATCGCTAAGTGATGTGACCGGACAAAAGACTTGATCAAGTGTGGGCAAAAAGCAACCAAACGATGAGCTATGTGCGAAATCGGACAAAAAATATGTGGCTAAGATTGTGGCTTCATTGACGAACTTTATACATGCGTTTTTACAAAATTTTATATGCTTTTATACCGTATGCCTTTCGTTGCAAAACTTAACACACATTTCTTTCCAGCAACCCATTCTTTAAGAATTGTTCAGAACTAGCTTGAAACTGGAACACGAGAAATCAATGTTCAGCCATCTTATATTAAATCTATGTAATCTGGAATAACTTGCAAAATTATAGGAACGTATTACGTCAAATAAGGCCAGCTTTCCTAAAGCCATTTAAATAAAACCCGATGGGCTATCAGCTTTACACGTCATCAGTTTTGGAGAGCTCTTCATCCTCCCTTAGAGAAAATTTCCATTGAGGACATTTACACCCTATCAAAGGCATTCGCTGACGCCGCGTTCTATTATAAAATAAATTTGAACTAAAATCCACTTTCATGGATTTAAAATTAAGAAATTAGGTCTCTGCCGTTTTGGGCGAGAATTTTCGTTATCTTAAATAGACTGAAGAATGGATTAACACATTAATTTGGTTATTTTCAAATTAGAATATAATGTAAGGTTTATTATGTTATGGAAGAGTGTTTAAAACACTTTCTTAATTATTCAGTTATTGGGATATAACAGCGCAAACAGTAAAATTTTACGGATTGCACGAAAAATCTAATAAATCACGCGAATAACCTACAAGTTATGCTGCCCAATGTTTTTCTTTCTACAACTGCTCGTAAAACCAAACACAGCGTTCAAATAGTTTAACAATAAAAGTTGCAACACAGTTGCTATTGTTGGCCATACACAGTATATCCGCTTGCATAATTAAACTTTGCTGAAATTGGGTCTTAGGGAATAATTTATTCATCAAGCCACATTGAGTGTTAGTCGCGAAGATCACAGTGACATAGTTTACGGAGTGCGGTTATTGAATTTCGAGCTACGATGTGAGAGCAATTTCTGTTATGACGATGGCTCAAACATGCCTCGGGCTACAGTTGGCAGAATTATGGTCTGTTGATTGAACTGCCTTGAGATGCTGTATATGAACGGAATCAGAATCAGATCACAGATGTAGACCGACACGTTAGGTAGGATATTGAAAACCAATTGTCCAACCTGGTTGCAAATAGAAACACGTATTCCGAAATACAATATAAGTATAGAGAATTATAACATACATTTTTACAAATGGTTAATTACCTATAGTAATTTATGATATATATTCAATGTATTGTATTTTTCTTTCGATCGTAGATCTATTTAAAATAAATGTTACAAATCATTTTAATTCATTCCCTAAAGACGCTATGAAACTAGCTACGTCTATATGTATTAAAATAAATATCCTGCTAATGTAGCCTTAGTGCATAATATTAGATAGCAGTCTCCCTGGGCAAGCTAAATGCGCTGTTTGAATATTTATGATAATTAATTACGAAGGAAGTCGCCTGCTAAAGCTCCTCATATTAAAAGGTATTAAGTCTATGTTTTACTTTAAGTAGCAACCATAATGTGTGTTATAAATAACTTTAATAGACATGAACGAGAAAATTATAAATTATGTTTTATTGTAATGAGGTATCATATTATTTATTTTATGTTCATTATAGTAGTAGTGGTAGTTGTAGTTAAAGTACTAGAATTTAATAATTAGTATTTGTCATGTTATTGTTTAATCAGACTACGCAGAAGCACTCAGAAATTAATGTTTTACGTGATATCATAATATCAATTCATTGATTTTGTAAAAACTGTGCGTAAATTCGATTCTTAAAATACGTTTTTCTTCTCTATAAACGTACTATAATTGATTAAAGCAGGCAAACCGATTGTGGCTTCGCTATTTCGGTCCATTCTAATTCCTTACATAAGGGAGATCGCGAATAATGCCCCGTTTGACCCGTCGTTACCACGGAGATTCTCATTTATCGACTCCCATGTTATAAATACACTTCGGATTGGATTTAATTCTCTAGCATTCGTAGTATTTGATTATGTAAGTTGCGATGTGTCCTACTAATATTATAAATGCGAAAGTTTGTGAGGATGTGTATGTGTGTGTTTGTTACTCTTTCACGCAAATACTACAACGAAAAATGAACGGATTACAATTAAATTTTGCACACATATAGAGGGTAACTTGGATTAACACATAGGATAGGTTTTATCCCGAAAATCCCACGGGAACGGGAACTATGCGGGTTTTTCTTTAAATACGCGGGCGAAGCCGCGGGCGGAAAGCTAGTTTTCTATAAAATGAGGTTTCAGAATGTCTACGTGCGACTAGCTATATTATGCCAATTATCTATATTGGTGCGAAATAAATAAGGTATCGGAAATATAATGAATAAAAAATGATGAAATGATAATTGAGGCATCATCAAATTTTTTGATTTAAAAAAATCCATATTTTTTTAGTCTCAATTTAATAATTCAACAAAAACATCTTCACTCTTTGGTATTGTGATTCAATGCTCTCTTTATAAAATAAATCTACCTTCTATAAATATCTGATCATAGGGGAATAAAGTATTTTGCATTGTGTCCAGTAGCGATTAATTGTTTCCTCTGAAAAATCTGGTGTCAATCTGTCAACGTTTTATTTCTTGTATCCGTTTTTTATTTCGATACTTCTTTGTGTATTAATCTTACCTACCTTCGTATAAAATAAATATGTATCCAATATCGATTTTATGTTAAAGTTTATCTAAATAAATAATAAATGCCATTATAGCTGGCTTGTTTCATGGTAAGTTAACGTTTTTAGGTGGTAAATTATCCAGATTAAGTAAGATTGAATACTTAATTTCACAACCTGCAGCTTAAACAGAGTAAATTAAAGAAAAAGAAATCAAAGAAATCTTGCTGTTTTCCATTCATAGCTCAAATGACCAAGCTTGTAAAGCGAAAAACAAGCGTTAGGTGTCTGAAAATTACCCCGGGCAAAGCTTACGTTGCTTCAGTTTTTAATTGGTTCCAGCTTTGCGAATACGATGTGAGCGCTATAGCTGCTATCTCGTCACGGATGCCGAATTAAAAGGGGCACAGAGTAAAAATTGTTCTGCTAACTGAACCAAAAACAGAACCCTACAAATCCTTTAATGTTCACTGGATACGGGTATTGTTTTATCATGCATTGCGTTTACATTAGACGTAAGATATGGAATAAAATATCTATTTTATTTCGGATTTCGGTTATCTTAGCTGTCTATCTAAGTATCTAAAATTAAAAGCTTAAACCTGTATATAACCAATAAATTAAATGTAAATTTAATGTACAAGTTAAACTGCTTAGAGTTATGAATTCCATTGACAGTCCAATTGTAATGCAAAAAAGGGAAACACTAAAGAATCGTGCATAGTAATTTTGCTCTATTATAAAGAAAATTCGATTATATTAGCGGATTCTTTTGTTATCGTTATTGTCCAGTAAAAGAGAATCGAGGCATGAAATTCAACCCACAAACTTCATCGACCTGGAAGATAGTTGGGTGAGGCGGTTTTTTGCAATATTTACGGGAATATAATTCGCTTAGGAAGGATCTTGAAGGCAGTTACATTTGAAAGTTTACGAGGTATTCTGCGGGAAAAAATATTTACGTTTGCCAAGAATTTGTGCTATAACCAATAACGAATAGTATAATAGTACCTACATGCTTGTTTAGTAATTTTTTAATTTACACATTGCATAAATTTAATCTATATACTATATAGAAATTATTTGATTTGGTATATAAGTGCACAAGTTGTAAATAATGCGTATTCATAGTAATACATATTTATAAATATAAATAAATATCAACAATAGGCTGAATAGGAAGAATATAAAATAATGCAAACTTTTTGGCATCTTCAAAACATTTATCGCTTAAAACGTACACGGTTAGATGCTTATAGGGGTTAGACCTTCGTCAGAGCCAAAATGACCTCTCTTTCACTGTCTCGAAAAAATATTTGAATGTATTAATATTAAGTACTAAGACCGCGCAGATGCCGAATACTTTGAATTTCATTGTTGGCGACTAGCCCACGTGACTCGAATATAAATCGGCACACGAACAAAGTAATATATAAGTTAACAAATTCAATATTTATTACATTTTATTTACGTTGAAATAGTAAGCGAAAGAAATAAAACGGATACGTATATTTCAATAAGTATTCGCTTAATAAAAATGTTACTTTTGTTTTGTTTTTGTATCAAACTGACTGCGAAGAGTAAAATATGATTATTACCGTAGCAAAAATCTAAATGGTATTTCTTGGCTAGAATAAAAATAAAGGCGATATTATATTCGTGCCTCGACTAGCGTGACACTATGCCACAATTTATAGAATATACCACCACACCACCATGCGTGCTTTCACTACAGTTTGATAAAGCACATCTTCAAATACGACTTAAAACAGCCTAAAAGGTTATTCACCTCAAAATTCTACGACAATTTCTTCTAAATACATATAATACTTTCGTTTGAATTTCCCGTATAAATATTATTAAATAAAATAAATTCGATTACAAATCTAACATTTTCCCCGAAGTAAAGCTCCTTAACAAAAGAAAAGCTTGTTTTATTTTTTATAAAAAAATAACCATTTCCATTACATTTTTACATGATGTTTCGCTAAACAATTAGAAATATTGCACAAAATATCGCGGATATTAGTACCAACATACGCAGAAAGAAAAAATGCGGTCAGAAACATTATACGGAATATATAAACGAAGGCTGTGCTCGCAACGTATTGCCGGGTAAATCGGAAAAGTCTACTTTATTTACTGTGCCTATTTATATGAAGCATTCAATGAAATAGCCAGTTACGGGTTCCCTACGAAAGCGTTCTCGATCCGGGATATAGATGTTATAGCACAACTTGGTAAGTAATTCAAATTGGTTCGGATAAGTTTTGTCGACGCGATTTTCTGCTGGTAAGGGTTTATTAGAATCTTTTAGCAAGAATTTGAACATTTTTACAGCTTCAATAAATATTGAGTTAATCGTGAATTTTTTTTCTAATCATTCAATCAGTTTACATGTTTGTAATAGAAATAGGTGGACCATGTAGAAACTTGTATCTGACAACGATGTTTAACAATTTGTGTGAAAATGCCGGTTAACCGCACGTCCATATGGGCGGCTGAATAATTAGTTTTGTTGGATAGAATTTGCGGTAGCTTAGCGGAATTGGTGCAGGATTTGGTAGAATTTGCTGGAAACTTTCTATTCGCATCTCTCTCTATTATTCATTTACAATTTGATGGAATACTCAGCGTCTAAAAACTATTTAATATTCTTTTTTAAGCGGACTCACAAATGTATTGCTAAATTTAATGATTCAATTACTAAATATGTTTGTTAATTTGTATACAAAGACTATTTAAAATTCTAACATGTTAAAAACGTACAATATTAAATAATGCATATCTTATTTGTATCCGAGAATTAAATTACAGCCATTTTCTCGAATGTTCATTACGTTTAACAACGAAAAAGAAATTTCAGTTATGCGACGTGAAAAATACTTGAAAAAAACTACAAAAGCTTTCGAAGTCCTTTGAAATAATTGAGCCATTTTTGTTTTTAAATTCTAGAGAACTATATGGTGAATATTTATATTGATTGGTTTGTGCATACAGATACTGTACTACACTTTGCGGGATACAATTGATGCCAATTAAATAGCGATACACATTTTTGATTTGAGAACATATTAATTGAGAATAAGAGATAATATAATATACTTAATAGTGTAAAGTAACATTAGAATTACTAATATTATAAATGCGAAAGTAACTCTGTCTGTCTGTCTGTTACTCAATCACGCCTAATTACTACTGAACCAATTTTCATGAAATTTGGTATGGAGATATTTTGATACCCGAGAAAGGACATAGGCTACTTTTTATCCCGGGAAAATGACGCAATCCCGGAAATCCCATCCCGGAATCCCGGGAACGGGAACTATGCGGGTTTTTCTTTGACTGCGCGGGCGAAGCCGCGGGCGGAAACCTAGTATACTATATATTAGCTTTTCTGTATATAGTATATTCTAATTCTATGCTTGATAACGAGAAATTTCGTCGATCGTTTTGGCTGTAATTTGATTAGGTGACCCTGCAATAGCATGGTTGCTATTATGAAAAAGGTAAGCAAGAAAGCTGTTCATTAAATACGTTAGTATTACCTAGATTTATAAATAATAAAGCCAAGTCTCGTGTCGGTAAATATATTCAAATCATACTCGACTCCAAACTTTATTTTACTTTATCTCCAATAAATTCCAGTTCAGTGTGTACGTTAATAATTACAACCTACGTTATGTATTTATAATTTAATTAAGGAAGTCTTAAGAACAAATATTGAGCGAAAACATCGTAGCGTGTTCATGAATATTTATATGATTCTTAATCACGTGTGTTTGTATTTTAAATGTACCTCTTGTATTGTTCGGTGGTATTTGTTTGGTGAAGTTTTCGGGTTGTGTATTCAAATCAAAACTGTATAATCACATACAATTAATTTTCAATGGTGGCTTATAAATTGAAATTGTCTTCTCCTAAACCCGTATAAATAAATAGTTTGAAAGGCTTTAAAATAGCATTCCTTCAGATTTTTTTAAAGATTTAGATACACAATATAGAAATGTGATTGATGTGAACCTTATTAACAAAATCAAGCGCAATCACTGTCGTATTCAAGTGAACTACGAGTATTACATATTTGTTTACTCTATATTTTTTAACTCTTTATTTCTTTCGAGAGTATGTGGGTGTTATTCTGTGGGTTGGCAGCTTTTAAAGAGGATCATTTCCACCATACCCTTAGTCTAGGATAGTTGAAAAGAGCTTTTCAAATGAAGGTAAGGTTTTCTATCTCCTTTTATCTAGTGTGTACCGTTCAAAAAATAATGTTCTACAGAAATAGCCGATGTTTGTTTATATTATACAAGTTTAATTTATAGAATACAATACAATTTTAGAAACCGAATAATGAAATACGCGTAGAAATAAATAACACTTTAAAATACTGCCTGTGTTTCATTTGCGCGTTAAATATAAAAATACACAATTTTTGCACATTTAAGCGATTTAATCTTACAAATTAGTTTTTAAACATTTGCTTTCGTAACAAATTGTTTGAGGTTTGAAAGTGACAAGCTCTTTCAAGGTGGTATCACGTGAACAATAGTCTCAGTATAAATGACACCTCCATTATAGGTGCTGACGTTGAACTGTGCGCGAGTTAGTAACATTTCATCAAAATTAAGGGCTGTTATGTTGTAATGGGTTTAATTAAAACACAATTGGTATACTTAAATATGAATATTTATGACCCTCTAACTAAGAGTAGTTCATTAATAAATGTACACATCTGATTTCACTTAACTGAAACAGTAAATATAATAAATCACATTTTGAATAATCCTAAGAACGTTACATGAATATTTGATTATTTTTCATTATTTAAATTTATATTTAGCTTAAAATTAAATTCAACACTAAA
>CAJQZM010023762.1:0-14939 GCA_907164665.1 Colias nastes | reverse complement strand
CTACACTTGAAATTGGATAACTCATAAATTGGCTTGTCGTCGCTACATCATTCCCCCCTTAAAAAATAAAAAGGGTATACAAGTAAAAAAACTTACAATTAAACTAAACAATAAACAGATGGGTGTATATAAAAAGTGTCGCTATATAAGGTTACAAAATTTTTACAATATAAAGTATAAAAAATTTTCACAATATAAATCAATCAATACGTATCGTATACAAGTGGTTAACAGTTAACACCTAATTTCGTTAAACTATTTATGTTATTACAAAAACTCGGTTGGGTCTTCTAAGTGGCGTGCGATAATTTTTACACGTCAATTAACACTTAGTAACATCAACATTTCAATACGTTCTTTACACTTGTATCGTTTAATATTACAAAGGCTATTACTATACACTCATAAGCCATAAATCAAAAGTACTTAAATTTCTAAGTAGTAAACATTACCTACAATAAAAACTCAACACAAACATAAATTTGAAATACCATACTTAAAAGTTAAACCATTAACAATGAATAATGAACTCGTTTCAAATTTCATAAGTGCTATTATTTATTAAATACGATGTGTTGATTACTAAGTATTTGTTATACATTTCTATGAAGTCTTATGAATACTTATAATCATCGTAATTCTAATAAATATAAAATAGTTGAAACAATTACAAATACAATACTATTACCTAAATCGTACCGGTAATCGTATAGCTCTTCCACTACGCGTGGTATGTGTATTAGGCAATTCGCTATTTGGAATTTGTAATGGAACCTCAGTATCTGCCCCAGATGTCGTATCACTATCATCATTCAAATAATATGCAGGTTTTAGACGGTCTACAGAGATTCTAACTTTCCTGCCTGTCATTTGAATGTAAAATACCTTTTCCTCTCGACTCAACACACGATAAGGACCGTCGTATGTTGGTTGTAAAGGCTTACGTACTGCGTCGTTTCTTACAAAAACATAATCGCACTTACTTAAATCGGGGTGAATAAATATGTTCCGTCTTTCATTCTGCCTAATAGCTACTGACTGATATTTCCTAATAGAGTCTCGTAATTTACTTACATACTCAAGACTGCTATCTATTTCTAAACTCGATTTTTTATCGTAATAATCACCTGGTAATCGTAAAGTTGTTCCGTACGTTATTTCTGCTGCGCTTATGCCGGTATCACTTCTTACTGCTGTTCTAAGTCCTAGCAACACAGTTGGTAATTCCGTAACCCAAGATGATGATATATTGCATAAGCGAGCCGTTAATGCCGCTTTAAGCGACCTATGCCAACGCTCTACCGCCCCGTTACTCTGTGGGTGGTAAGGTGTCGTACGCAACTTATTAATTCCTAATAACTTCATTAGTGTAGCAAATAATTGACTTTCGAATTGGCGTCCTTGATCGCTTGTTAGCTTTTTCGGACAACCAAAGCGAGAGATCCATCCTTCATATATTACACGCGAAATCGTTTCAGCAGTTATATCTCTCGTAGGAAAACATTCTGGCCATCGCGTCCCCCTATCACTATGGTTAGGCAATACCTAAAACCTTCGGGTGAAGTGGGTAAAGGTCCAATTAAATCAACATGAATATGTTCAAACCTATCGCACTGCGGAAACGATCCTAAACCTGACATTGTATGTCGATTAACCTTCGATCGTTGACATTCAATGCATGTTTTAGCCCATTGGCCAACGTGACGATTCATATTTGGCCAATAAAAACGATTTTGAATCAATTTGCGTGTAGTCCTTATTCCGGAATGACTTAAATTATGTACACTATCAAAATCAATACGTCGAAATTTATCAGTCAAATAGGGTCTAATTTTAACAATATCTAAATTACAATAAATAAATGTACCGCTATCAAGTAACATTATTTTCTTTAACCTATTATTAGCGTCTTTCGAATTAGATAATTGTAACATATAAGAATCCTGTTGCTGATCCCTAGCAAGTTCTGCGTAATCTATTACAGTGGGTCAATTTATTGTTGCGACTCGAGATAACGAATCCGCAACGACATTATCTTGCCCACTTACGTGTCTCAAATCCGTGGTGAACTCACAAATGTATATCAAGTGTCGTGTACGTCTGGGTAACTCTTTCTCGCTATTTACTTTAGAAAACGCGTAAATTAACGGTTTGATAACCGTATACACCGTTAACTGTCGTCCTTCGACCATATTCCGAAAATGACGAATAGCCAAGTAAATTGCTAATAACTCCCTATCATACGTACTATACTTGCGTTCAATCTTAGATAGATTCTTAGAAAAATAACCTACATGAGGAACCTACACCTAAAAAATCTGCACTTTATAAACCAAAACATAGTTTGAGTTACCTCGGTGATAATAAATGACCATTTATACGGTCGCCGTAAACTAAGATCTAAAGTCATTAACTTAGTACCAAATGTCTTAATTACACTACCGTTTGCCGCGTAAGGTTTATAATCACTACACAGTACACTCACTCGCGGATCGGTTATTTTTCGACACTGGTAAAATTAAAACATTTTTTAGTCGGCTCTCCTGCTGCTTCTGCCACGCACAAGGTTGAATGTACTTGCTGGCGTTATGCTTAAAGCAGTAATGAAAAAACATAACCAATTTGGTTTTCTCTGTTTTGAGCTTCCTGCACGATTGCGACTTTGCGATGCGGAACGATGCGTGCTATTTCCATACCTTCGACCGCTAAACGATTTGCCTCTCGAGCCTGCACATTCCAGCTGGTTTATCCGCTGCTTTATTTGTGCTAACTGCTCGAGAAGGGTTAACTGTACCGACGAAACTGCTCTAACTGGAACTGCCGGATTCATTTTTAATTGTTAACAAACGATATCTATGCAATTCACTATAATAATGTTCACTTTTCGTCGGGGGTCACCAATGTAGGGTCTTGTTATGTGCGGGTGTAATGAAGGATGAATAACTACGCAAAGGTTATATTTCGTTAACTACATATATTTATCCGTATGTAATTAATATTCGACCTATGCGACCACAGAACTATATCGAGATAGAAGGAAAGAGTGTATGTACCTCGCGTGGCGAAAAGACGATTAATCATCGTCTTTGCTCGCCACGATGCTCAGTCCGCTCTCGACCGCCCTCCGTGTGTGACGTACTAATGCAAACAGAAAATGGCCCCGTGCTCGATAATTAACTGTGCAAACACCACCAAAAAAGTTGAAGGTGTCAATGAAAATATTTCCTTTCACCGGTAAGTACCTACTTTTTGCCCTAAAATATCTGTTATTACTTATAAAACAATTTATTTTTGTGTTCCGTATTAATTTAATGTAAACAGTAACGGAATGATGCTACTTTTCCATTACGGCTTTAATTTTACACGCCAGACTGGACATGCATTGAAAACCAGCAATGAAAATAAAACATTCCAAACTGTCGAAACGCGGTAAAGGTTGATTTCTCATTTTTCTGTCAAAAGTAAGCATATAGAGTTGTACGCCACGATTTTCAATGCCGATTTCTTAGTCGATTCAAATCGATACCTATTGAAAACAGAAAAATGATAATTATATTTTAATCCTATAATATTATTGTTAGGTATATCGATGGTTTAAAATATATTTACTATATACTTATTGCAAATTTGTTTCAGTTTTCCGAAAGATTCTCTTGTGAAAAATAAATGGATTGAAGCAACGGGTCGTAAAAACTGGTTTCCTACGAAACACAGTCTGATTTGTTCCATACATTTTCACGAAGATTCGTTTACTGGCCCATCCAAGTTTCGGCGAATAATGTTAAGTGGTTGAGGAGTTCCTTCCGTCTCCATCATTAGCTCAGCACCATGATACTAGAATTTTATATTGTCACCTGACTTGCACATGTATGCAAAATTTCAGCTCAATAAGTTGAGCAAAACTACTTTAATATTCAATTGCAAGATTTGATCCGAACATACATACATACATTCATATACATACAGTTTAAGTTAATAAAAAGCTTGTAAAAATATTAATATACATTTTTATTCTCATTCTTCTGTCAAGGTCAAAATCGATTCTCAATTCGATTCCATAAAATGTTTTAACTACCTACTTAGTTTCTATTTATTAGGAGACAATTATTTTGACGTTGTGAACATCACTAAAAGACTCGCGTGACGTCAAAGTACCTACGCAAAATGTTACACGCTCGGTTCTCATATAAATCGACGAACTATTTCCTTCTATCTCGATATAGTTCTGTGTATGCGACCAACCCGCGTCCCGACAAGCCCGTAACTGTCCGTGCATAGCGCACGAACTGTTTATATACGAGTTACCGTGTGAACTTTCTTTGGGCTACACTTGAAATTGGATAACTCATAAATTGGCTTGTCGTCGCTACACCTTAATGACACGTGCTCTAAATTGGATTGAATATATAGTAACACTAGCTTTTACCCGCGACTTCGTCAGCATTAGATAGTTTTTTTTAACAGTAGTATGAAAAAACCTGAGCTGTACTTTTATGTACGTATATTTGAATTGTGCCGAGATGGGATGAGGCCATACATACTAAGTGTGATAGTCATAGGTTAGGTTAGATTAGGTTAATACAATATCATAAGTAGAAGATAAGTTACTGCGTAGAGTATCTATATATTACAGTAGTATAGAGCGAGCGTATTGCACAAATTGCTTAAGTAATGTAAATAAATATGTTTTCTAAGTAAATTTTATGTTCAATATGATAATTTCCTAGACTATGTAATGTAATTTTTAAATTTATTTGTCAAGTGAATAAAGTTGTATTTGGTGAGGTCTTAACTTATCTTTCAACCACACTAAAATATGCACGTGTGGCAAACCGCGCTTTTGCCATTCTTTGGAATACATGAAACATAATACTTCCCCAAATATTTTCCCCTTGGTAATAACAGTCATCAGCTTTTTAACTTTGAGTCTAAAAACCCTCGCCACAATATCATGTCTGTCTATCGCACTTTGTCCCGGCAATAACTCTTCAACTATTTCCGGCCAACTTGGGTTACATGTGAATGTAACAAATAGGTCTGGCCGTCCATACGTGCGTACATACGCAAACGCATCTTGGGTATACTCGTGTAAATATCTAGGGCTATTTATAAAAGAAGAAGGTAAAATAACCATTTTACCCAAGTCATTTGCATTTACATTGCCGTCACTGGCCACTGCGTCCTGCAAGTGTATATAGTTTTCTGCTCTTAATTTTTTTTGATTGAGTGATATGTATCGCAATCTCTCACTTTCTACTTTGACGTACATATCAACAAAAAACTGATTGGCTAGTTGTCTGTACCGTGAAATTGTATTAAAATGATTTTCCCTAATCATCATTTGGAACGCATAGAAATCCATACAGGACACTTTTTTATTTGGTAACGGTAAGCCAGTCACAGGATTGATTTGGGGTATTTGAAAGTGATATCCCTCTTCGCCTTTGCTAAATATCAACGGATATTGTAAAGCGTCGTAGTATTTGTGTGTGTCTGGTACCCGGGATAATGAGTCATTACGCGTGTGTAAAATAATATCACGGGAAGCAAACTGCTCACCAGAGACCACGGCTGCAATTTCATTGATTAATGGTGCGTTATATCTTCTCTCATGTTTCCCACTTGGCGTACGGTCAGGGTGCAATATTAACTTATAATCTTCGCCTGACATTCTTTCTAATGCTGTTTTGAAAGTGTTAATGAGGTGGTTGTGATTGTGCAGCATTCTTTGAATTTTCAAAACAGTATCCCTTACAACTCCTTCAATGTTTTGGCACCTGCGGTCGACCTCACAATTTTCGTCACTCATGAAATAAATCTGCAAGAATTTCGGCTGATCATTTGTAGGCAATAAAGAGCCAATCCTGTGATAAATCTGTCCTTGAATTGTAAAAGTAGGTGAAAATCCAGGCATAACAACTTCATTGTCTACTCCGAAAGATGTCATTTGGAAACACGAATTATATTTTCTTATACGGCTCAAAAATCGCCGTGATTCATTGTTGTCATATAAAAAAAAAGATTTTAGAGGTTCTTCTGGCTCGCCAAGTAATGGGAGTGATACTTTACCACCAGAACAACACATGCCGGGAGTTTCGTCTTTCCATTTTAGTGCTTCACAATGTGTGCACTTTTTATCCATCCGACCAATGAGAACTAATCGATGATTAATGTAATCAATCATAGGGTCATAATCAAAAGCTGCGTCTTGAAATGCATCCCATGTATTACGTGTAAAAGCAGTTCTTCTTTGTGCCTGACGTTCAGCGTTCAAAGTACGCCGTCTTTGTGATTCATCATGGGACTCTGACACAATTAGTGATGCATGTCGCTCAGCATCTAAAAGTCTTCGTGCCTGTCTTTCATCTTCAGTTTCAGCGGCTCTTTGAGTTGCGTGACGCTCAGCATCTAAATATCTACGCGTTTCACTCTGAACTTCAGTCTCAAAAGCTCTATGAGCCCTATGGCGCTCAGCATCTAAAATACGTCGTATTTGACTCTGCTCTTCAGTCTCAAAAGCTCTGTGAGCCCTATGGCTCTCAGTATCTAAAGCCAAACGGGTTTGGGTCTGTTCTTCGGACTCTTGGCTTCTAGCTATTTTCGCAGCTCGAGCTCTGCTAGAACTACGCGCTAGATTAGATCTACGTTTTCCAGGCATATTAGCGTATACTTCTTTTTACAGGTCTAAACCTGATTACACCAAAAATGCTTTCAAGAATAAATATTATTTTCACAATAAATGTCATAGAAATTAATACCCAGAATATATATGTTCTGTGATTAATACATGCCAAAACTTTGTTTACGTTTGATTGAAATAAACGATTGTGTAAAACCTCCTAAATTGAAGTATCTGCTTCTCATATAAAGTGATGTGAACTGGATACTATTCTATTTGGTAGGTTTATACATCAAAATTATAATCACATTAAAATTTATGATTATAATGTGTTTTGACGGTTTTGACAGAATCTATGCCATCACAGCCGTCAAAATATTGTTTTCTTTCTTAGGCTGTGTCCGCATATTTCACCGCGCGGATTTTATTCTTGCGATTTAAATTGCGCAATCAAAATTCGCGCGATTTTTGTCAGTTGAATTCTTGATAAGTGTAAAAATTTAAAATGGGTCAAAATCGAGTCTATAGGAGTCGGTTACATGCAAACATACAGCTGAAGCTAATAAAAGCGTATTAAAATGAATGGATCTTCTCGATAGCGTCGTTGCACGATTGATCAAAACGGGCGGTTTTTTCTGCAGAGCGGACATAATATTCATACTAACTTCATACTACAGAAAAGGTTGCGCGAAAATAATTCGCACCGCTTCCATGTGTTACAGAATTGCGGAAAAAATCCACGCGGAAAAAGCCTTATATCTATCTTGGTTGCTTTGGTAAAATGGGAATTCGTCATTTTCCCGGGGTAAAAAGTAGCCTATGTCCTTTCTCGGGTATCAAAATATCTCCATACCAAATTTCATGGAAATTGGTTCAGTAGTTTAGGCGTGATTGAGTAACAGACAGACAGACAGACAGAGTTACTTTCGCATTTATAATATTAGTATGGATATATGCCAGGTACTTGTAAATCGTACAGCGAAGTTGGCTGAGCGGCATGTGCTCTTAGGTACGCTTCTAGATTTACGATAGCTTGCATGAATTTTCCTATTAGTTAAAGTTATAAAAGCAATAGGATTCTTTTTAGTTTACTACATTGACTTGTGATTAAAGTATAAAAGATTATCTATACGATATAGCTGAAGAGTTTGTTCGTTTGTTTGTTTGAACGCGCCTTTCTCGGGAACTACTGGTCCGATTTGAAAAATTCGGTGTGAGATAGCCCATTTATTGAGGAAGGCTATAGGCTATATATCATCTCCCTAAGAAGCCAACAGGAGCGGAGAACTGCGGTTAAAACCGCGGAGCGCAGCTAGTCCGATATATAAAAGCTAGAATGCCATACATAAAAGTTAATAGAGTTATTTATCACACGTTGTTAATGATATTATATCCAATAGTCTGAGTGTGAAAATTTATGGCACATCAGCTAAACGTTGCCAAATACGTTTCAATGCGGCAATCGATGGAACAATGTGGTAATCACAAAATATAATTGAGTAATGAAATTGTTTGATGGGAATTGGGAATAAGATAGCAAAATATGGTTATAATGATCAAAGATGAACATGGTTATCATTTTAGTGTGCATGGATGTCATGTACGTTGATTATCGTGCCATTATGGCAATTTACCTATGAGTCTTTATTAATTCATTACTTGTGTAATACACGACTCGTTTGTTAAAAAACACATCTGAGAATAAGAGCATTAACGCCTTAATTGAACATCTTTTAATATAATAAAGAAGACTAATTGCTATTATAATGCAATGTCACACCGCTATACAGGCAAAGGGTTTAACCACGTTTAACCCTTTTTAGTCTTCGTTCACTTTGTGACATTAACATGTTTTTGAAGTTTTTTCGTAGGCTTCTATGGATTTCTTTATTATACAAGAAAACTAAATTCCGCCCTTTATGTTGATCGCAATTTCTTATATACAAAGAGCTAAATAATTGCTTTGAGTACTTTGTTTATGAAGTTGAGATATTAGCGCCCCTTACTTAAATAACTTTTTCCATCAATGTTTTTAAACATCGTTGCTTTCTTTCTTCTTTATGTCAAATAACGTGAAAGTGAAAGAGACAGAGCACTGATTTTAATCAATGGTAAATTATACATTATTATAGTTAGCTATTATTGATAATAGTGTTAATTAAACTTATATATCAATTGAATTGTATTGTTACAAAGGTTGCTACGATATTGTGTTGGACAGCAAATAGAAGAAAATAATATTCTATCATTCATATTTCATATCATGTTCATATTTTTTGTATAATTAATCATTATTTCTGGTTAATAATTGATGTTAATAGATGTTCGCTTCTGATATTCTTTTTATAGTAATAGTACAATGAAATCTTATTTAGCATAATCTACCCTAGGTTGGATATGTCAAGAAACTTTTTCGAATAATAAATTTAATTTATAAATTAATTTTGATGTAATGAAATTCAATTACGAATTCAACTTATTGATAATAATAATAATAACTTAATATGTTTATATATTCATATTATACCAAAATTCTCTATATTCCTAAGTTGAAATATTTTTAATAACTGCGAATCCATACAACGAACTTAAAATATCGTTTTGAAAATACACTTTTATTCAAATAATTCGAATTATTTTTTTTAGTTATGAAATTTATCTACAATCGTATATTTACGTAAATACCTACTTAAGAAATCAAACAAAAAACTCTACATATGAAACCTAACTATAATAGAGCTGTGTAAATATTTTTTCATAAATAATATTTATCTTTGTGACCATATTACTATAGTACCTGTTTGAATGTTTCCTCAACGGAAAAGTTTAAAGCCTTGATGTCTTGTTTCTTTTGAAGGATGTTTAGTGTCAATTCCAGGTCCAGTTAAAATGCTAGGAGAAATTTCTGCGTTTAAATACTGACACTTTTAAATGAGAAATGCTTGAACTCTTTGCAAAATATAGTGAAGAAGTCAAGTTTCATAGCAGAGGTGAAGTCTCATCAATTTTTTGTACAATTTTCTTCCATATTAAAAGAAGTTCATAATTTGCTTAGGGCTGTACTGTATAGATATTAAATTCTTAACATGAATTTGTCTTTTCTCTGACCCATAAACTTACAGAATCTGGCTCGCATACGCTGCTTAATAATAGTTCTGAAATTGAGACACAGTAGACAAACATAAAAAATAAAAGTCACTTTAAAACTTGTATCACTAAGTTATTTACGTCCTGTCTAGACACCATCCGTATTTCACTTTCTATTTATTGTGTTACTGTAAATGTATACTAACATTATGAAGCTGAAAAGCTGAAGCTGAAGCTTGTTTGTTTGTTTCGTTGAACGTGCTAATCTCCGGAACTAGGGGCCCGATTTGAAATATTCTCTCAGTGAGTCAGTGCATATAGGAAGGCTATAGGCGAGTATAATCTGGGGGTCTTCAAGACAAGAGTGAACAAATACCTTCTAGGGAAGGAGAACACTTCACCCCAAGATATCTTAGACCATATCTTCGCTTACCAGCAGGCGAGATAGTGGTCGAACGTTTTCCTATTGTTCCAAAAAATCACACTTAGTCCGCACCAATGCGGGTAAAACCGCGGGGCACAGCGTAATATTATAGTGATGTACGTTCTATCTAATTTCCCTGAAACCTATGAAGCATAATATGCGTTCGTAGATCTTGGTGAGCCAGTAATTACTTGAAAACAATACGCTCGCTCTGTCTGCTATAACCGGAATTGTCTTTGGTATAAATTAAGCGACCTATGAGTCTGCATGAATACGTTTATTTAAGGCTGGCTCCGACTTCCCCGCTTATACTCGGTTATATAATTTTACTTATGGTCCACTTGAATTCTAAATTTTATCTAATTCTGTATAGTTAGTATGTATGTGATAGAAATACCTATAGTATTCAATATGTTCTCAGTTAAATGTGTATATACCTAATTGGAGGCTGTATATTCAGTATTATAATACCTATAAAGGTTAATGTATGCTGTGATTTCTATAAATAACCCCCACAAAAAATGTTATTATAGCGTGTTTGAACATGGCATTAAATAAATTAACATCTATAAAAAATTTGTTAGGCTAACACCAAACAAATTTTGTGACATTTATTATTTATTACGGACCTTTTCTGTATACAAAAGAATTAGAGTTGATAATTGATATTTTAATGGTTAAATATTGCGGGAATGGAATTGATTATTTTGCAGCGAAACGTATGAACTCTATATTATCTCTCTTTAACGCTGATTAGCTTTTGTTATTCGCATTTGTTCCATCACTATCTATAAAAAAGTAAATTTCCTAAATAAATACTTTATGTATTGTTAACATAAGTTTCTGTGTTTATTCGTATTATCTCGTATAGGTACATTTATAGTATAGTTTTACGTACAATACATTTATTATTTTAATAATAAGTATGACCTATGACTTTAATTCTTTTATTTTTGAGAAAAATATATTCAATATTCATACAAACGAAAAGGTTCTCTTCTGTTTTTAAAGTCATTGTTATGTTCTCCTGACGAAATTGCCAAAATTAGTTGAATGTGAATTTGGTCGTTCGGTGAAATTAAAAGTAAACAAAACGAACAAAATATATAATTTTGATCAATATGTCTCGGGAAATAAATGAAACATAAAAATACATTTTATATTGAAATTTTAATACTAAGATTGATGTTTCTGTTTTTTCATAGTTTCGGTTATATACCTGCGTACTTATTTATCAATTAACACATATATAATATATAACATTGACACATAAACAGTTACAGTTTTATAACTTATATTTCTCTTGAATTATTTTTCGCTGATCTAATATTTAAATGAAATGCCATAAAATTCGTTTTTAATGTGTTAAATTTAAAAATAATGATGTTAAATATATTAATATTAATTTATATCTCATTTTATAACTATAACGAAATGTCTCAATTTTTCTTACCAGTGAAAATGAAAAACTTTGAAGAATTTATTTCGAGATATAGGCGTTACTAAATTTTCAACTGACATAGGTACTAAGGTTAAAAGAGGTCACTATTATATTTAGATCTATTCTATTCCTCAGTGAATTCGTATTGATTAATTTAAAACCAATCCATGATCGTCTATGGTTTGTTCCACAGAAATATATCGAGATAGAAGGAAATAGTTCGTCGATTTATATGAGAACCGAGCGTGTAACATTTTGCGTAGGTACTTTGACGTCTGGCGAGTCTTGTAGTGATGTTCACAACGTCAAAATAATTGTCCCCTAATAAATAGAAACTAAGTAGGTAGTTAAAACATTTTATGGAATCGATTTGGGAATCGATTTTGACCTTGACAGAAGAATGAGAATAAAAATGAATGTTCATTTTTACAAGCTTTTTATTAACTTAAACTGTATGTGTATATGAATGTATGTATGTATGTTCGGATCAAATCTTGCAATTGAATATTAAAGTAGTTTTACTCAACTTATTGAGCTGAAATTTTGCATACATGTGCAAGTCAGGTGACAATATTAAATTCTAGTATCATGGTGCTGAGCTAATGATGGAGACGGAAGGAACTCCTCAACCACTTAACATTATTCGCCGAAACTTTGATAGACCAGTAAACGAATCTTCGTGAAAATGTATGGAACAAATCAGACTATGTTTCGTAGGAAACCAGTTTTTGCTTCCATCCATTTATTTTTCACAAGAGAATCTTTCGGAAAACTGAAACAAATTTGCAATAAGTATAGAGTAAATATATTTTAAACCATCGATATACTTAACAATAATATTATAGGATTAAAAAATAATTATCATTTTTCTGTTTTCAATAGGTATCGATTTGAATCGACTAAGAAATCGGCATTGAAAATCGTGGCGTACAACAGTACTCTATATGCTTACTTTTGACAGAAAAATGAGAAATCAACCTTTACCGCGTTTCGACAGTTTGGAATGTTTTATTTTCATTGCTGGTTTTCAATGCCTGTCCAGTCTGGCGTGTAAAATTAAAGCCGTAATGGAAAAGTAGCATCATTCCGTTGCCGTTTACATTAAATTATTACGGAGCACAAAAATAAATTGTTTTATAAGTAATAACAGATATTTTAGGGCAATAAGTACTTACCCGTGAAAGGAAATATTTTCATTGACATCTTCAACTTTTTTGGTGGTGTTTGCACAGTTAATTATCGAGCACGGGGCCATTTTCTGTTTGCATTAGTACGTCACACACGGAGAGAGGTCGTGAACAGACTGAGCATCGTGGCGAGCAAAGACGATGATTAATCGTCTTTTCGCCACGCGAGGTACATACACTCTTTCCTTCTATCTCGATATATTTCTGTGGTTTGTTCGTTCGTAGAATAAAGAAATAGGTAGTAAATAAACATGAGAAAAATATGGCAACAATAAATGAATCGCTAATTAATGTGTTTCTCAGTGCAAAACTCGAGAAGGGATCGATCAATTCGGCATATTTTTTGTTTTTGTTAAGGAACAAGGCAGGTTCTTATGGAGGGAAAAAAAGTAAAAGGGGCAATTGGGTAATTTTCTAACAATTAAATATGACATAATATTGTATGCTAATAAATAATAATATAATTAATTCCTTTCCCATGTTTATTCTATTTTAATATAATATTCAGTATTCTATATAAATTATAATTCTTTTCAACTCCATATTTTAATATTTTTTATTCACAAAAAGTTTGCGTTCACGTTAGAAGCACAATTACGTTCGGGACTAAAGGAAAGGAATTTTGAAAACTTTTATTTGAGTAAATGACTATGTTCCGCGGCTTAGGAATAAGTATTATATTAATATCCTATTCAATTGGTAATGTATAGCAATTTCATTCGAAAGTACCTCCATTTTACTGTGAGTACGACATAATTTTGGTAAATCATCGAGAGGTTCTGAGGCTGTAATTTTGGTGGCCAAATAAATTGCCTATTGCTCATTCATGCAAATATTCCTGCTGTGCACAATTTTGTGATTTACTTCCAATTTTATTCGGCTATCTGCAAAATATATGTATATCTATTTATTAAGACTTATTTATGAACACTTCATTTTCGCTCTTATTTTTACTCGACTAGAAGGTGACCTTTATTTTTAGCGTATATAATTACTTTATATTGTTATTCTTGTTAGTACAACGTTATTTTAGGACACATTTTATATCGAAATACATTCGAAATATAATGGGAATTTCAAGGGAAACGTACTGGAGGTTTATAAACAGAAACTAAATTTATTAAAACATTATAAGTCCTGGAATTAATTTTAAATTATCTAAAATTTGTTATATATATATATATCTGTATTGTATATGTCAGTATAAATTTTATAAAAGCGTGTTGTTTGTGGCTATAGCGCGTTACAAAATTTAAAAGGATTTTCTACAAAGTAGATGTAGTTAGTCTGTAACTTTAAAGTGTTCCTAATATATGTGTAGTCCAGGGATCCGAGTAAATACAGGTAGACTACTATATCCTACTAATATTATAAATGCGAAAGTTTGTGAGGATGTGTGTGTGTGTGTGTTTGTTACTCTTTCACGCAAATACTACTGAACCGATTACAATGAAATTTAGCACACATATAGAGGGTAACTTGGATTAACACATAGGATAGGTTTTATCCCGGAAATCCGACGGGAACGGGAACTATGTGGGTTTTCCTTTGAAAACGCGGGCGAAGCCGCGGGCGGAAATCTAGTAGTACATATAGTATATATTATGTACCTGCTATAATTACTGGTAATTATGAATTTCATGAAACTGAAACTGATAAACGACATTGTTTGAACGGTAAGCGAAATTAATTGAAACCTACGTTTCTACCTATTGTGTTTCTAATATCAACACATTTTCCTGTTATTAATTACGTATTAGGCTTTATTAGTATCCATGTTTGTTTGTTATAAACGATAGAATACTTTTTAAATTTTCTGTTATTTTTGGTGAATTTAACGAAAATTAAGTCATTTTAAAATAATCTACATATTTCTTTTTTTAGCCTTTTAATTGTTAAAAACGTTCCCGTTTCCTACTTTCAAGTGGCTGTATTTAAACTGAGATTTTATCTCGTCTCGGAAAAATCTGGAATGAAATCTAAATAAATCTGAACTTGATTTATTGAAGTACTTTTCCTCTTTAAGAAATACTAAGAGAATAATATCCGTTTAATTACAAAATGAATGGCATGTAATGACATTTAAGAACTTGTTTGTATCCCAAAGGAAATATAACAAAACTTTAATATCCGGAGCTAAAGTAATTCTAATTTTTCGTCGACACTTTGAGAAATGTTCCG
>CAJQZM010023756.1:15130-27624 GCA_907164665.1 Colias nastes | reverse complement strand
TTTAATTTCACCAATAAAGACCAGAGAAGTGGCAAATACATTAACAAGTACCATCTGAATGTTTGAATTGTAATGTTTTTAACTAGACATGTTTTATTTTGTATGTTGATATATTTTTGATAAGTCTTGATTGCAGCGCGATACCTACTGCTGACTGAATTTAAG
Source organism: Colias nastes (assembly GCA_907164665.1). Classification (NCBI taxonomy): domain Eukaryota; kingdom Metazoa; phylum Arthropoda; class Insecta; order Lepidoptera; family Pieridae; genus Colias; species Colias nastes. Next base: position 27,459 of record CAJQZM010023756.1, on the reverse strand, counting down.
TAACAGTTTCATCACTTAGAAACTAAAGATTTAAACGGATTTTAAACGCGATTTATTCATTTTATTATTTTAGTCTCTTCATTTTAAAAACTTTATCAACAACTTTATGCATTGGTAAATATAAATTTTGGAGAAAGAATTTAAACAAGTATTGGCGAAAGTTCAGTAGGAATAAACAAAGAGAATGCTAATTATGAAATAATTACTTCTAGTCTACAAACTTAATTGAAGAAACTTGATAATCATAATAATATTAAAGATCAAACACGCAAAATGATACATACTTATAGAACAGTAGTCTATCAAGATGTCTGACTGACAGCTCATGGTCTAACGACATTTAAGGTGCTTGACAACTACCGACAGTGAAACTAATACTTCAATTGAGGGTGGTCGGGAATTCCGGGAACTGGGCTTTGGAGTATTGAATTCCAGGAATGGTGTAATATTGATACAGTTAGTTGCTTAATGTTTCAGATTCGATGTATGAACGATTGATACAGTTAGGTATTGTTTCATATTTTTGTTTTAATGTAGAGTTTTGAACTTTTTATTAATCTTTCAGTCATCGATTTGTATAGTTTGTTTCTAAATTAGAAATGAATTTGATTAGTAAACAGGATCGAAATGAGGCTAATTTTTTTCCTTAAAAATAAGTTTTAGTAAGGATTATTAATTGAATTATTTATTTCTCTAGAAATGAATTATTAACGATATTAACAAGTTAATTAAGGTTTAATTATTATGTTTGTTTTGCGTATTTATATGGTTTCCTTACGTTTACTTTTACTTCTAATCTGGTGAGTTTCTGACCATTACAGCTACTACCTATTCATTGAAGAATTTAAACATAATGCTTTAAGATTTCGTTTTACAAAAAAAAAATGTTGAAAAAATCGTCTCATCATTGCACCTATTAACGGGATGGATTTTTTTAGTGTCAAAGGACATGTCACTTCTAAACCTCACCAGTCACGTCCCAAGAGACAACAGCTACACAAAACACCGTAAAAAACAAAAAATCCTCACAGTTCAACATTGACACGCACTTAACCTAAAACCGCTTATAGATAAAGATCATAAAGCGTCGAAGTAACACATTAGCTCATAAAAAATTTAAATCTATTTCTGCTACCGACCGCCTTTCAAGTGGTGTGTTTTCAATTATAATTATTATCACAGCACTCACTAGTTATAGGTTTCCTCAGGAAATATCTGATTAGAAAATTAGCTAATGAATTATTAGTCTTACAAATAACTTGGTGTGATAAGATTTTAATTTATTGGAAGGATCAACGGATGCGTAGAATATGACTTTTTTAAGTTATGACTTTTAGAAATAAACAAAAAAAGCATTTGAGAATTTTGTAGGTGTAGGTATTTTTTTAATAATTGTTGGTGAAAATCTTGCCTTTACTAGAAACTATATGCGCATTGCGCATACTCAGGTTTTTTTTACCATTTATAATTTTTTTTTAAACTAGATAATATTTTCATAACTATTTATAATCACGCGCATATAGTTTTTTACTTCGTTAAAAGCCCATTTTACTGGGATTTTCTGTAATTGTTATAGCCTATAGGGTGGAGTATACACGGTTAAAAGTCAAAAACTAGTATACACGGTTAGCCGTGTATACTAGTTTTTTTTTATTTAAGTGGCGCCAAGACACCCCAACATTATGCTCCGGATACACGATGCGATATTCGCACGACCCATCGCGAACAAAAGCCATTAATTAACCGAATGTCATCACTGAAGCGCTAGCCAATGTGCCGTAACGATAGTATGATAAATATTTAGCATAATTGACGTTTTTGCTACGCTTAACAGGGAGGTCGGTTTAATTGGACAGTTAAATTAATTTTGGTTGGTTTGAGGTCCTTGTGGTTTATTTGATAAGTTGATTGATTTAAATGCACTACCTAGCATTATACAGATTCTATAATAACTTTTCAAGCCATTCTAATCATATTGTTTGCTATTATTTTGTGCTTTTTTACGTGTTTCATATTTTTAATTGCAAATACTTATTTTTTTTTAAATTATATATTCAGAAATTAATGATTTTTTCTATATTTTTTTCAAGATGATTTAAGAGGAATAATCCCTTGTAAAATATTTAATTTAATTTTAAGCCAATTCATACCTTTACTATTTATTAAAATAAAAGTTTTCGTAATGTCGTCAACAATTAATAGTGCAATGTAATCAAACTTATTATAAGTAGTAAAATAATTATCAAGCTTCCCAAGATATCAAAACACATACAATAATCAAATACACCTAAGACACCCCTAAAAAAACACCTTTTAACACTGATTAAAGCTCACCCGATTACAAGACCCAATTGTTATATTTTAAGATTTTCCTTCGCCAAAATAAAAGTTAATTAATCGTCAGTAGGAAGCGAAGCGTGAATGTGACGTGACTTATGGCTGTATTGAGTGGAGGTAATTGTAGGGCGCGGTTGTATTGCACATGTTTTGGGGTTTTTGAGAGACAAATATAAAACAATTTTGTTGAAGTTGTTTTTATTTTGGTTGGCTTAAATCTTCTACATACCGCGAATATTATATTATTTTAGTACCACGATGTATCACTGAGAGTTGTATTAAGTCCTTAAAAAGAAGGTCAAATCTCGACAATACTATTAAGTCCAAAAAATTACCTTACGGTAGAAAAAGTTCGATAATTTCAAGCATATCGTATTTGTTGTTTTGTAAAATTTAGCTTAATTGCTATAATTTTATCAGAAACAGTAAATCCAACAAAATTCAAAATTGTGGTCACGATACCGGACGAAATTTTGACAAATGAATATGTTCACGGATTATTGCTACATCCTAAGAATGAACACGTACCACGCCAACACGGACCACACGGCGAATACCTCACATGCTCCATTTGTAGCAAAATCGCATCGCTTTTGATTTATTGGAGTAACATTTTTTTTGCTTAATTTATAAGATAGGTAGGTACTTACTACATAATATTATGGTTATTAAGGAAATTAAACCCTTTCAAATTAGACTATTGAAATATAATTTTGCAATTGCGGTTCCCTCGTTAAACAATATACAATGTTAACGAATTGCTACGATATATATTATTAAAATTATTTGTTATGACTCAATTATTTAATAATAGATATGTATGTATGATTTAAAATTAAGTAGAGAATACATATTTTAAACTTTGGCTGTGTATGTTGTCTAAACTTGCAAAAATCATACAATGAATCTCTGAATATTATTGAGAAGACTTCTTATTCTGTCACTAAGTCGGCGAAGACGACGTAACTTATCCGGCGAAGGCGTAAATTATCAATATAAGTAGTTCAAATTAGTACAAAAATTACCAAAAAACACCAAAAAATTGTACCTACTCACATCACCAAATATGAAAACAATTCAAAACAAATATGAGATATAAATATCCGGAGTGGTACACGAAAAATATTATACATGACATTAAAGTTAAGGCTAGGTTACATAGAAAATATAAAATATCCAAACTAAAAACCGATTATGATGCATTTGCTGCATATAGATCTAGAATAAAAACAGCAATAGAGACTGCCCATAAACTGCATAGGGATAAAATTCAAAAACAGTTCAAAAGTGATCCGAAATCTTTATGGCAATATGTCCGGTCTAAACGAGGCACGCCGAATCAACCAGTCATTATAGAGGATAACAAACATTTAGACGATGGGGAATGTGCTGCACAATTTGCGAAATTTTTTGAGTCTGTGTATAGCAGCGTACCACCACGATTAGATGCCAAGGCGGCGGCGGCGGCGGCGGCGACCAGTGGAGTATCTTGCGCACGAGTGCATGTGGAGGCTTTTAGCCAAAAAGAGGTAAGTGATGCGCTAAAACATTTGAAGCCAAAGCATTCTGCAGGGCCTGATGGTATACCTGCTTTTCTTTTCAAGGATTGCAGCAGAGTGTTAGTCGAACCCCTTCTCTATATATTTAATATTTGTTTAAAATCTGCTACTTTCCCGGTCCGTTGGAAAATAACACGTGTCATCCCGGTTCCCAAAAATAAAACTGGATCCAGTGTAAGAGATTATAGGCCCGTGGCTGTATTGTCGACACCTGCGAAGGTATTTGAGGCAGCCCTCCATAGTCGAATACAGCAGCAAATCAGACCAATGCTTTCGGACGAGCAACATGGGTTCCGGCCAGCGTGCAGCACTGCCACAAACCTCCTAAGTTTCATGACTCAGTTGATCCCGGCGGTGGATGCTGGAGGCCAGGTGGATGTTGCATATTTTGATTTTCGAAAGGCGTTCGACACAGTCGATAATGACATCCTCTTAAAAAAATTTGCTGAAGTAGGATACACCCCAAAGTTATTAGAATTCTTTGTGAGTTACATGAGAGATCGGCAACAATATGTAGATTACAAAGGCTTTCTATCTGAACCATATTAGGGGAGACCGGGTTTGGTTGTCTCACGGGTTGGTTGTCACAGCGGTCTTAACACAAAACTGAACTATCAAATAAGTCTGTTGAACAGCGTGGCAAGAGCGATACAATGACAACGCTGTCCCAACTTCGCGTCAGACCGCTCCGATCTACCGTGAGGGCCTCACACGTGTTTATTGTTTTCGCACAGCAAAAGTAAATTTTTGTGCTGCTGTGTCGAACCTCGTAATTATACGTTCTTGTTTTACAGTAATAATCTTTCAGTTCATTTGATGATGATGAAATGTGTTTTATAATATCGTAGTATAGTTTTTTAGATATTCATTGATGGGAATTTATTATCAATTTTATTTTTCTAAAACGTGTTATGGGGCTCGTTGTCACAAATTTTCGGGGGCTGGTTGTCACATATCAACCAGCCCCCTGTATGCGAGATGACTTTATTTGCGTTTTGAGGTTGTTTGTTTCAGCCGTAAATTTTCAATCAACACCGGAAAATCACCCTAACAAACCTGCTGGAAGTCCATCTATCCTTGATGACTCTATATTGACTCACGATTATTATTATTTGCTAAAATTGTGATTCTTAATATTCAGACTGAAATAAAGACCGTAGACACGGTTTCATTTGGTTAAGAGTTCTTAATTAAAAACTATTCCGTAAAATTATAAGACCAAAAAGTGACTTTCTATTTATAAATTGCCTGTTATTTAGTATGTGACTACCTACCCTAGGCATTGTGACAACCATCCCTGACCCGGGGTTATAAGTCACATTTTTCTTTAGAGTGAAAATACAAAATATTTCTACAACTGATAATATTACACAAAAATACGTTTATTTCTTTTGTAACAGAATAATTACACTATCTTTTGGTATACAAATATCATTCCTAAACAACGTATTTTGGAAGTTACATAAAAAAAGTTAAAAATGTGACTTTCATCCCCGCTCTCCCCTACACTTGGTCAGGCGTGAGCCAGGGAAGTAATTTAGGACCTCTTGGATTCTTATTAATGATTAATGATTTACCGGAAGTGATTAAACACGGGACCTGCTTACTATTTGCGGATGACTTAAAATTATTCATGAATGTGAAAAACTATATGGATTGTAAACTTTTACAGAACGACATTAATAGAATTGTTCAATGGGGTCAGAGCAATAAACTTTATTTTAACACAACTAAATGCTATGTAATGAGTTTCACTCGCACTCGAACACCGCTACTTCACCAATATAATATTGAGTCGAGTTGCATAGAGCGAGTCTCTCAAATACGAGATCTAGGGATATACTTCAACTCTGATTTAACATTCTCTGATCATATTATAAACATTTGCAAAAAGGCTTATAGGAACCTAGGTTTTATATTGCGACAATCACGGGAATTTACCGATATCGGAACTATTAAATCACTATATAATGCACTGGTAAGAAGCCATCTTGAATATGGTTCAGTTGTATGGGCTCCGTATGAACAAAAATATTCGTTTATGTTGGAGCGAATTCAAAATAAATTTTTAAGATATTTATACATGAAACTTTATGCAGTGTACCCATATTATCCTTTGCAGTATCCTACTCTTTTTGTTCTCGGAATGGTAGGATATTACGATTTAAAAGTGCGAAGGGAGTGCCAACTTGCACTGATACTGATACGTATACTACGGGGCAAAGACCAGAACCCGCAAGTTTTACGAAGCATTAGTTTCTGTGTACCGGACGCATATGTATGGAAACGTCGAAGCCCGCCGCTTTTACTTGTTCCCCAGGCCAGAACTAATTTACTGTCTAGAGCCCCTTTGACAAAGGCCATCCATGTTGTCAATGAGGTGCACAATAAGTCTGACATTTTTTCAAATAATTTGAGTGAATTGACAAAGATTATTTTAAATTTTATTGCTTACTCCTAGTCCCAAAATCTAACATATTATACAGTGTTAGATTTTACAACTTATTTAAATTGTCGAGAAATGAGTGGCTTTATTTAAATTGATGTATTTTTATTGTTTTATTATTTTAATATTGGATTTATAAATGAATTTTTTTTTCTGACTATTAATGGAATATTATGTTTTCAATTGGAAATTATCTAAAACTGTATTAAGTGTACTTAAATCAATGTAGTGATACTGTTATATTATATGTACTAATATTGCGTTTTTGAATTAAATTTAGTTTTTAACTTTTAATTTAATATGTTTTAAATTTGACATTATTAAAAAATATGAATTATTCAGCTTTATATATGTATTAATCATTATAATATTTGACTAGAGTATCAAACATAATTGTAGCGGTTGTATATTATAATCTTAATTAATGTAAGTAATTTTTTTTTTCTTTTTGTATTAATGAATAAATTGTATTGTAAATTTGACCTCCCTATCGCATTGGGTAAACTGTAATGGTAGGAATGGTTTTATATAAATAAATAAATAAATAAGTCAACCTAAAGCTCCTAAAAATTAAAATGTAAACATTGGTTAATACTTATCTATACCAAAACATATATCCAGTACCAAATTCTATCTATACATACAAAAAATAAAATCAAATCCGTGGTTTGTAACGCACAAGCGCAAACGCGCGCGCCCGGACGCCGCCAACAACTGTCAAACTCAATTATGGCTGCCATGACACTATTGCGCGCTTGCTTCGGAATCCGAGAACATTTAAATTTCGATGCATTTCTATCTTTGAATTTAAACAGATAATATAATGTGAATAGCTGCTGGATATGAGGCATTGTAATTTCAATTCCAAATATTTTTTGGGGGTTTTAAAAGTGGAGAATGTTAAAATTGTTAATTGGGGCGTTGAATTATGTATATGTCGTGGCCATATCGTAGATTTGCTCATTTCATGAAATGGCCAATTTAGTTTGGCCAGATCGTTAAATCGTCAACGTTTCACGATTTGGTCATCCACATTTGGCCAGATCGTCGATCTGGCCAAACATGGATGGCCATTTCACGAAATTCGACCATTTTTGTTTCTTTTTTAAAAAGCGATTCGCTTCTGGCACTCGCCGGCCGCTGCCGCGGCACGCTCGCTTTGCTCGCTCGGCTCGTGCGTTGTTTATTAAAGTCTAACCTAACCTAACCTAACCTATATTTTATACGATCTGGCCAAATGTCGATGACCAAATCGTAAAACGTTGACGATTTAACGATCTGACCAAACTATGTTGGCCATTTCATGAAATGAGCAAATCTACGATATGACCACGACATATATTTGGTGAATATTTCAGATATTCATCAGATAGAAAGGCACAAAAATATACCTACTTAATTAATTTTTTTTATCAAAATTATTGATCTGCAGTTTACCCGATACATGACATGGAATGATTTATGATGTGCAATGTGCATCTCTCTAGAGAACAAGTATACCTACCTTTCCATAATAATATATTGATGATAATAATTAGAAAAGTAATGCAGAAGGTACCTACACGTGTAGGTATGTACGTGGTATGTACCTACTATCACTACATGATTTAGACAATAATAATAAAATTTATTTCCTATTTAAATAACACAATACCTTTCCAATATCTGAAAGATACTGCATTAAATGAAAAGGAAAGGTTTTGAAAATACACACAACGATCATCATAACATTATTTTGATTCACAAAAAAATTACGAATACTCAAAACATATCGCATAAGATGGCAATTATTAAATAATTTATTCGTATAGTTAAATGTTAGTACGGTGTCTGGCATGTACAAACGTTTTTCATGGTTTTACACTAATTCAAACCGACGGGTCTCCGTTCTATTCCCGGCTTGGAACGGGCATGCGTTGTAACTTCGAGAATATCTTTACTATCGATTATTTTAAATAACTATTTATTCACTAGGTTCTTATGAAGTATTTTAACATAATGTTTTGAGAAAGGATGTGAAATGAGACGACATATGTATAAAAATACAAATTAAAAATGGCTGTCTGTAAAGTCGGTTTACTGACGATAGTTGAACGTGACAACGTCTTTAGGCCGATTGTGCTTCTTTGTCGCTCGTTCCGCGCTCTCGCTTGCACTTCAAGCCTTACATGGAACGCCTCAGAGCGAGGTAACGCCGCATGAGTCATGTTTTTTCGTGCGTGCAGCCGGCTCCATCGAATTATAAGACGTTGTCACGTCAAAAAGGATATGAAAACTAAAAAGAAAGAGTTGATATAAGGGAATGTTAGTTAATTATGTACATAAACTGTATAAAATGCTATCTACTAAATAAACATAAGCAGGTTAGGTAATTGACTTGCAAAATCACTCAGTTTACAAGAGTCTACCTTCGCTAAAAATTGGTTGTCTGTAAAGTCGGTTTACTGACGATAGTTGAACGTGACAACGTCTAAAGACCGATTGTGCTTTTTTGTCGCTCGTTCCACGCTCTCGCTTGCACTTCAAGCCTTACATGGAACGCCTCAGAGCGAGGTAACGCCGCATGAGTCATGTTTTTTCGTGCGTGCGACCGGCTCTATCGAATTATAAGACGTTGTCACGTCAAAAAATCTACTGAAAATTTACTGTCTCAGTCTATGTCTACTTAATTATGCAAGAAACCGCCATACCATAACAAACGAGGTATGAAGTTTATCAAGTCGTACGTTATAATATTATTACTGTTATCGTTAACTTTTCTTGCAAAAACTATACTATGTGGTAATTAATTAAGATAAAGATCTATACTTAGTAACTAAGATAATATTCTATTTCAATGTTAACATATAAGCCCTATAATTTAAAAACTATTTTATATATGAAAATTTATGAAAATTATGATATGAACTTACCAAAGAAAAGATGTGATCCCATAAATAAAATATTTTTAGATATTTACTAGCGGTCCGCCCCGGCTTCGCCCGTGGTACATATGAAAAATAGATGTTGGCCGATTCTCAGACTTACCCGATATGCACAGAAAATTTCATGAGAATCGGTCCACCCGTTTCGGAGGAGTATGCAGACTAACATTGTGACACGAGAATTTTATATATAAGAAGATATTACATTTTTTCCAGATTTTTTCAACAGAAGCTTTAATAACATACAATTATTCATAAACACAATTTGCCGCCAATTATTCCGTTGACAGATTTCATATTTTTTAAGTTAAAAAAAATCTTTCTACTTCCGACATTTTCAATATAAAGCAATCAGAACCAATTACGAAGAAACTTTATTTTAATTTACTACTGACGGTTATAAATAATAAAAGATGACGCGGCATATTGTTTGCGTCTCCAAATTTTTTCCCGCTTTTTTATTTTTCTTTTATTCGAAGGCGGGCGCAGGAAAACCACGCCTGAATTCAATTTCAAATTAACATATAGCAACACCCACATTAGGGCTTTCGTTCTAAAACATATCCAACCTCTTTGCTTGTTAGAGTTTATTTTTCTTCAGCCAGTTCGTTTTAAAGGTTGTTAAAATGACTTCTAGTGTTCTAGAAATAAGGATTAGTAAATCAGAGACGAAGTGGGCGTATTCAAAAAATTAAAACGTTATTTTTTTAAACACACATGTTGTCTTGAGGATTGCGTATCGTGCGAGCCAGATCTCGGCACAAACTTCATTAGTTCGCACATTAGAATGAGTTAGTCGAATTATTTAATTATGGTAATTCAATAAGTTGGTGAATTAATAACAATGATTAGATTCAATCGAAGTTGAACTGGACGTTAACATTTATCCAAATTGTACTCGACGTTGATTGGAAAAACGAAAAACACTTTTCATTTGATTTTGTGATATTTGAGTTTTGAGTGGGTTTAATATTTTTACACTACAATGGACGAAAATAAAGGTGAGTAATTTATGTTACAATATTATATTGTTTGACCAATCTAATGTACCTAGGTATATAGGTATTTAGAAAGAGAAAAATGGGCATTTACGGTATAATTATGTGAGTCACTTATATAGATAGATTTTTTTTACTTATTGAACCAACTACTCCTCGCTAATAGGTAGTATAGTAGATAGGTAGTAATAATATATTATCTGTACTTAAATTTAGATAATTGGGTAGGTAGTAGGTACCTAACCCACGCATCTAGTTAAAAAAAATGAGATTGCCTCAACCATTCTCTTTACGTTATGAAATAAGTTTTAATAAAAAACGAATCTGTAATTTGATACTAGATTGATTTAAATGAATTCACTACGGAATTTACATTTAAATTTTTAAGAACGGGCTACGCCCTCGTCACATAAAATAATAGGTAAGTATGTGATGTTTTACCGTAGTAAACTGAAGCTTATTTCACTTTCTAGCTTTCTAGCAATGTCTAAACATAAAAAATCATGCTTTACTGTGATGAGACATGATGAGATGAGAGAAAAACAAAAACTCTTTCTTATTTATAAAATTTGGAAAGGATCTATTTCTATATCAATTATTGCTCTCTATTTTATTATTGATCTATATCTTATTAAATATGGTTAAGCTATTTGCACGGCGGGCGGGAAGGACCCTATAGGTTTTGATTCCTTTGCGAATGTAGATTGCGAAAATTTGCAGCATAAACGGCTGTATGTACCTATCTTTTGATTGCGTTTGCTTATAAGTTTGATTTTTCCACAGCTTCAAGCCGCGTAGACTTGAGTATTCAATATAATTTCAGCTTGATATCTCCACACGTTCTTGAGAAAAAGGAAAGACAGACAGACAGAAGGACAGACAGAACGAAATAATCCATAACTAGATTTCTTATAAAAACTCGCATAGTTCCCGTTCCCGTGGGATTTCCGGGATAAAACCTATCCTATGTGTTAATCCAAGTTACCCTCTATATGTGTGCTAAATTTCATTGTAATCGGTTCAGTAGTATTTGCGTGAAAGAGTAACAAACACACACACACACACATCCTCACAAACTCAAACTCAAACTCATTTATTTGGCACCACATTATACAGAAAAAAGGTAATTAAATAAAAAACAAAACAAAAAGAAGAAATACAAAATAAAAATTAAATTAAAATTAAAAAATAAATAAGATTAGTGTGCTGCCAAAAGGGTCCCCACGTCAGCAAAAGTTACAGAGTGTTTCTGTAACACTGGTTTTCAGTGAGGACCGGTAATTAAGATAACTTGCGGCTCAAATAACAGAGCACGACTGCCAGTCAATATAACCTGAACGAATATAAATATTTTTATAATATATTATACAACAGATAATCGTTTATACATAATACATATACACATACTTACATATACATACACATATATATACATATATACGAATTAGAAATAGAATAGATAATATATGTATATATATATATATATATATATATATATATATATATATATATATTTCTATATATAAATATATATACAACAAGCACAATTCACCACTATTAAGTACACAAGAAACAAATAAATAAATAAATAAATACGCCGGTACCAGACACTGATGAAGTAAGCAGGTACAGCAGTTATGTAATATACGCCGTGTAAGTGGGAAGAACGCGTGAGCCAGGAGGAAACTGATTTTGGTGATGATTTAGTTTAATTTTTAAGTGTTTTTTAAATGTGTAGACAGAACTATCGCATTTATAATATTAGTAGGATAGGATAGGATAGTAGGAAGTGGGATATTTCAGCATTGCAATGTACATATACGGAAATGATCTTCTATAAGCGAGACTTTTGTTACAAGCAATAATGTAAGTATTCGACATCATTATCAGTAGGTATGCAGTAGTTATCGATTTAGTAGAAACTTTTAGCAATTTTCTTTTATTGTTACAAAAGTAGGCCACGAGCTATAGCTTGGTAAAAAAATAAAAAGAAGCTCTACTAGTACCTATGTGCTAAGCTAGATTCTATTCTATCTCTGTTTTTGAGTGAAAGAGAGAACCATGG
>CAJQZM010023756.1:0-15120 GCA_907164665.1 Colias nastes | reverse complement strand
AAAAAAAAAAACAATTTGTAATATCGTTATAATGTAGGTAAGCTCTATCAGACGCAAGTCTCTGCTATAACTCTACCAATTATTGCGCTCTACAAAGCCGTCTTTTATTCCGCGAGATCGTAGTCAAGCGCAGAGCGTTTCCTTATTAATTTCCAATAAAAATAAATAATATAATGCTGAATTATATTGGAAAATGAATTACAAATAGAAGCTCCTTAGACACATTCAAAGCAAAAAATTTTTTGTTACAAGCAATAATGTAAGTAGTTCGACATCATTATCAGTAGGTATGCAGTAGTTATCGATTTAGTAGAAACTTTTAGCAATTTTCTTTTATTGTTACAAAAGTAGGCCACGAGCTATAGCTTGGTAATAAAATAAAAAGAAGCTCTACCAGTACCTATGTGCTAAGCTATACCTAGATTCTATTCTATCTCTGTTTTTGAGTGAAAGAGAGAACCATGGGTAATAATTGTGCACCAAGTAGAATACCTACACTACATCGCCGCTTTCCATCAGGTGCGATTGTGGTCAAACGTCTGCCTAGTGCCTATTGATTATAAAAAAATACTTAGGTAACTTATTTGTAATGGAAATTAAACCTCGAAGATACCTACTTAGATATTTTCTTCTCTATTCTGTTGTTTGGTATATAATTATTACTAACAATGGTGAAAAAAAAAACAATTTTTAATATCGTTATAATGTAGGTAAGCACTATCAGAGGCAAGTCTCTGCTATAACTCTACCAATTATTGCGCTCTACAAAGCCGTCTTTTATTCCGCGAGATCGTAGTCAAGCGCAGAGCGTTTCCTTATTAATTTCCAATAAAAATAATTAATATAATGCTGAATTATATTGGATAATGAATTACAAATAGAAGCTCCTTAGACACATTCAAAGCAAAAAATTTGCGGCATACTTCTGCATTCAAACTTATGCAGGATCACTAAAAAATAAATATATATATACCGGCCAAATTGATAACCTCCTCCTTTTTTAAGTCGGTTAAAAATACCTACTCTTTCGGCAAACCGTAAAAGTATCAAAGATCGCTAAAATCAATCGCATGTGTTGTGAAACTGATAGGCCTGCGCGGGCCGCAACAATGAACCACAGAGTATCGCAGACGAACCATAAACAACTTTTAATGGAGCTTTGTGTTATTTGTTTTTAAAAGATCTAGGTGTTTTATTTTTAGTATTGATGTGCAATTATGATGCACTAACTTACAACGTATAGGTATCCCTATTCCCTATTTCCTATTTAATGAAAATAAAAATATTTACCTACGAAACTTTTCTTGTCCGGTCATTGTGTCCGGTCCGGTTATTTCAAACAAAACAAAATTAAATAATTAACATTTAAGAAACTTAAACGGACAACTTATGGACAACAAAGTTATCGTTTATGGGTTCCGTTTTTTTATCGTGTGGTTCGGATAGGAACTCTAAAAAGTATATACCTATTTAGTATAAGCTATAATTAATATGTATAACAAGATACGGAGCTTACCTACTACGCACTACGCAGGATTTACTTATTTTCGTGAATATTATATTACCGTCGATTGATAGAAACTGAGAAAAAATTGGGTTATCTTTTTTAGAAAAAATAAAACATTAAGGGTATACCTAGTTATCATCGTCGCGCAATAATGAAAATATATAGGCGAAAAAGAATCCAGATAACTATGTAGATAATGCTGAAACGATCGTTGATGACAAAAAATTTAAGTTACCTATATTAAATTAATATAACAATCTTTTCAGACGCGCACCACGGTAGCCGCCAAAACTTACCTGTAAAGCACTGCGAACCAAAAATTGCTCAGATAAACTATAACACCAACACACACCCAGAAAACAACAATTTGCTACATATGATAAAATGTCATGAGGATAGCTTACTGCGCCTTCATCACCTTACAGCGGGCAGACAGATAAATAACTACGAAGCACCAAATCAATACGATTTATCATGGTACCAGAAAGATCTTCAACGTCAATACATAAAGCCAATGGACTACGTGACCTACGAGGATATGAGGAGAAAGTTCGATGAAGCCAAAAACACAAAAGAACATAAAGAATCAGAAGAAGACAAAGACTCGAAAGATGAGAGAAAGAAGCCCAGAAGGAACAGAACTACGTTTACAAGCCAGCAACTGGCAGCCCTTGAAAAGGTGTTTGAGAAGACTCACTATCCTGATGCGTTTGTGCGGGAAGATTTGGCGTCTAGGGTCAACTTAACTGAAGCTAGAGTGCAGGTTTGTTACTTTTCGTTTTTCTTTAAAGTTGTATTTTTTTTAATAAATGGACTAATCTTTTTTCATGGTACCATACCAATAATTAACATTCTTAATAATTGTAATGGAAAGATATCACTACAAAGTCAAAAATTATTGTACCGATTTTCGCGGTTGCGGTTGTTTATTTAGTACTAGCTGTTCCCCGCGGTTTCACCCGCTTTGCTCCGCTCCTGTTCGTCGTAGCGTGATGATATATAGCCTATAGCCTTCCTCGATAAATGGACTATCTAACACTGAAAGAATTTTTCAAATCGGACCAGTAGTTCCCGAGATTAGCGCGTTCAAACAAACAAACTCTTCAGCTTTATAATATTAGTATAGATTAATCCTCGAACAGTAACCCGATTTTAATGGGATACATAACTACATACTACTATATAAATTGTGTAAAGGTTACTTTTTCGAATAAATGTATTGCATGTGAACCTGTGTTTACTTTACAATATTTTTTAACAGGTTTGGTTTCAAAATAGACGAGCAAAGTTCAGGCGCAATGAAAGATCGGCTCTTTCTACCCACCGAAGTTCAACAAGTCAGAGTTCCCCCGAGCCTCTACCTGTACCCATTGGAATACCTCAATCCGATAACAGGCAGGATAGCATCACTCGTACAAAAGAACCTTGGCTGCACCACTTTCAAACAAACAATCTTAATTTTAATCTAGGTCTCCCGATAACAAACTCTGGGATATATCAGAACGACTATTCATTAATGATGCAAAATGTTAATAACAGACAATATGTGCCTAATAATACGCTTATGGGTCAGAGTATGAGTAATTATGGTAATGCGACGGAAAATACTTATGGGTCTTGTGCGCTTATGGGCTATGGTGGATCACTTCAGCCGCATCACAGTTCATATAATCTAAACTTACGGCTTCGTCCGCACGATTTTAGTATAAATAACATAACTTTATAGTTTGTAGAAAAGTTATACATTAAATGCTCTAAAGACCAATTAAGTTTTTTTATTGTACCTTGTAACTCCAACGGAATATAATTTCTTAAAAATACGTTAACGTTTTTGAAACTTCTTTAGGCACAAGGTTGCGTCATGGCAATACCGTCACGTAATGGAGTAAAGCGACAATAATTTTAGTATCCTGCCAAAGAAGTTTCACTTCTGACACGTGTGATCGGCACACACGATCCTTGTTTTCTAATCTTACACCCAGTTTCTTTTTTCAGTTGTATAGCTGCATCCATATTATAGTTTTCCGCTCCTTTTCCCGCAGTAAATAAAATCTTCTGTTTTTATAATTTTCTGTTCGAACTTGGTTCGAACGTCCTTTCGCAAATTATTTCCGTGGTCAACAATACTGAAAAAGTAAAAACAAAAATGTTTGTGTCAATGTCAAGTGTCAAACATCAAAGTCCGCGAAGTGAAAGGTCTGTGATCTGTCAAGTGTCAGACTGTGTCACTGAACTCGCTGATATAAAAAATAAAAATGTGTAATGTGTATCAGTGGAGGTATTGATAAATAAAATTAAATTCATGACACAAATAGTTAAAGAAAAGTAATGTTTAAGACAAAGAGCTGTTGATTTAACTGCATAACATGTGAAAACATAGAATGTGTGA
Source organism: Colias nastes (assembly GCA_907164665.1). Lineage (NCBI taxonomy): Eukaryota > Metazoa > Arthropoda > Insecta > Lepidoptera > Pieridae > Colias > Colias nastes. The sequence goes on along the minus strand of CAJQZM010023756.1, from coordinate 11,224 downwards.
GTGGAATATAAACTAAAATGAAGTAATTTTCTCTTATGTAAATACAACCGTAGCGGTAGAATTTTAGTTTAAAATATTACAATTTAAATAATTAAACGACACAATGAGTGTAACCAAAACATTGATAATAACATTATCTCTCGTACTCGCCTCTCACGCTGCCTTTAAATATTTATATAAAAGGAAACCAAAGAAACGAAAGGAAATCAATGACGTTATAATGTTCTCTAATAAAAGTAGCGATCTCAAGCCTAGTAAGTACCTTAAACATCAAACAACGGAAAACATAGAGAGATTACTTCACTACTTGAACCGGCCTAGGCAGAGCTTGGATATTTGCATGTATGTGTTGACCAATACTGATATTACCAATGCAGTGCTAAAGCAACATTATAGAGGCGTTAAAGTTCGTGTTATCGTCGATCCTGATATGGCCTTTACGTCTGGATCTACAGTGAAGCGACTAGAGAAGCAAGGGGTACCCGTACGCTGGATGAAATCAACAGATATAATGCACAATAAATTCTGTATTATCGATGCTCTCGGAAGCGAAGAACTTACTCCGTTTGTTATGACAGGTTCTTTAAATTGGACTACACAAGCGCTATACAGGAATTGGGAAAACCTGTTGATTACATCACAGAGAGACATTGTGGAGCAATATAGTAAAGAATTTGAGAGGCTCTGGCAGGAATTCAGGCCAATTGTTAGGATTGGAAAATAGTAGTGCACAATTGTCTTCTTATCAGACTTAAGTGATAATAATGATAAGTAAAATATTAGATAAATTAGAGACACAAATTATTGATTTTTAAGATATTTTATCAGTTTTTATTTTTGTGTACATTTATCTTGTAATAAAAGGCAAATTGCATCTATAAAATTGCTTATCAATATTTGGTTTTGTATGTAAAAAAATAATCATTTAAATAGGTAAAACTTTTCTCTAAATTCTAGATTTTAATTGTTAATAACTAATAAGCAATGTGAATTGTGATATTACAATTTAAATAATTGTTAATTACATTGAAATTGAGATTAATAATAGATCTAAGAAAAAATGTTTCAAACTGTAGTTCTAATAAATATAAACATTTTTCTGAGTTTGTTTAATAAAATTTTATTGCTTTTTATAACTTTAGTTTTTAATTGATTCCTTTGAATTTTGTCGTTCATTTTCTTTTTCAATTACATAATATTTACATACATCACTACATAGTATAAAACAAAGTCGCTTTCCCTGTCCCTATGTCCCTTTGTAGGTACGCTTAAATCTTTGAAACTACGCAACGGATTTTGATGCGGTTTTTTTTAATAGATAGAGTGATTCAAGAGGAAGGTTTATATGTATAATAACATCCATTAAATAGTGGAAAAGTACTGTTATTTTTGAGGTTTCTAATGTGATGTCGTAAAAATTTACATTTTTTCCGCTTACATTGAAAACGCAGGCTGAACCCTACGAGTTTTATCAAAATAATGTACTAAGTATTATACACATTGAAAAGGTCTACAGAAAAGTCCGCGATGGTATATGTCTATCTCTTATGGATAACCTACAATAACTTTTTTTGTCATTTACTTTTTACGACAAATAATGGCTAATTTTCGATGCGATTTTAACCAATACAGCATTAATCCTTAACCAATTAAATACCTTGACTACATTGTTCATTTAATATAGATCTATATGGCCCTTTACACCGTATGATTTAAGTTAATATTTTCGAAGATATTACCTTAGATTACAAAATAAAAGGCAGATGGAGCATGACAATCATCCATCGCCCTTGTCAAAGAAAATACGAAATCAAAAACGAATACGAACCTACAGTGCTATAGCGATTCTAGTGTCATGCAATACGTCAAAAGGGCCAAGGGGTTTGCTATTTTAGTAAAAAAATGCTGTCTTGTGATATTAAAACGCTGTAAAATTTGTTCCCGAAAACAAACAAAAAGATAAAACATCGTTTTACAGGTTTTCTGTAGATTATTTGGCTTATTTAATTTTGTATAAGTACAAATAATAATTTTACATATACGAAGGAATACAAAACTTCAACGTATGCTGCCAGTATTTTGAAAATGAATTTGCCATTTTTATGGGTAAAACGGTAAAATGGTAAAAAGATCTTCGGGGTAGTGCTGTGATTATATTTTGTATAGTGCAATAAAGGTTCATGATAATTATTAGATAATTTTAATAAGCATAATACTTTTTTTTGTTACTTTTATATAGCTGAAAAACGTCAGAGTCGTTTTCGCCCGCGATTTAATTCATTTGAACTCCGTGATGGATATGACAAAATTATTATTATTCAGGAATTATATTTATTTATTGTTTTATTTTTATTTATTATCCAGTAAAGCAGCTGACAATGTGGATGTCGTAAGGGTCACTGAAAATAAGTGTTATGGTATTATGCCTCAGGTATCCTGAGTGGCTTCCTTTTTTAGCGCAAGCAACCATACATAAATTTATGTTTTCTATTACCTATTATTCATAATTTACAATGCTATTGTTGTGTGTTTGTGTGTATTGGAATAAATGGTTTCTTCCTTCTTTCTTTCTAAAAATAAAATGTCCCGTGTTCTCGATTAAAAACTACTGCTATCCGCATTCATATATTTTAAATAAAAAATAATATAGGTATAGGTAAACCAGAATCTGATGGCAATTAGGGAAAACAAAATTTTGAGTGTGCAACCCTAGGGAAAATGGACTGAACGATCTTGATACTGCTTATTTTTTCATTTTGTCCCCAATATCATTAGTCACATAACATAAGTGGATAATACTGTACTTAATAATGAGATATCCACATAATATTATGTACTTAGGTACTTATTACATGTATAATATACATAATATTATGTCATATTTACACTTAGTATTTACACATACCTATATTTGTATATATCATTATCATTATGCCATGTGAAAATATGGATGTAATGATAATGCAGATCAAAACTCAATTGTTTATATTTTTTTATAAAATAAAAAAAAAATAATATAAAATCATGTTTATTTTCGTAAGTAATAACAGATACACACATTATAAAATTGACTTGGACAGCTTGGACTTGACAAATAACCGTATTGGAAACTCCTGTAATAAGTGTTCATAAAATTATATCTTAATCAACAAACAATATTATAGTTACCTACTTAAAAAAATGGTTGCCTGTAAAGTCGGTTTTACGGGCGAAGATTTTACGTGACAACGATCATAGTTGAGTGGGAGAGAGACGCAAGGCATTCGGCGGGCCTCTCTCTCGTTCGGTGACTCATCGTAACGTTACCGAGCGTTACACTTTTTCATAAGTGACTCCCAGCCGCAACCTAATTTAAGACGTTGTCACGTCAATATTTTTAATTTAAAGTATCAAAACGGGTAAGTCCAATTTAGCAATAAAATCTTCCACGCGCTTCAAAATTGAAAATTGTGATGTGTTTGACCCTTCTTCATCGAATATTTTTCTATACACATTGTAAACAACACCTCTTGCTTGTGATCGCAGCGGCTTTTTCGACATTTTCGTAGATTTTGAAGACAAAATCCTAAAAATTAATCATCGTTCTGCGAAGAAGACATAATTTGACAACCAATTTGATAGTTGTCAAATAAAGTTGCCACATGAAAATCTTTTATTTTTTAAATATAAATATGCCATCAGATTCTGGTAGACCTATAATCATTGTAATTTTGAAACATTTTTTAATGTAATTTATTGAATTAAAAATTTATCATTTATGTAACAAAAGAATTTTTACAATATTATAAAAAATTATCATAAACAAGAATTTATATTAAAACTAGTTTTCCACCCGCGGCTTCGCCCGCGCAGTCAAAGAAAAACCGGCATAGTTCCAGTTCACGTGGGATTTCCGGGATAAAACCTATCCTATGTCCCGGGGTAAAAAGTAGCCTATGTCCTTTCTCGGGTATCAAAATATCTCTATACCAAATTTCATGCAAATTGGTTCAGTAGTTAAGGCGTGTGTTGCCGCAACAAAATCGTGCGGAACGGAGCGTTGCTACTGCGTCATCGCGGCGTCACGTCGCCGCGCCGTGCGATTGGCCGCGGATGACCCCACTGTCCTCTACTACGACTTCGACTTGCCACGCAGCCGCCGAGCAGGACACTCCCTCGCTAAAATTAATTCTACCAAACGCATTCTGTAATTTTGATTATTAAACTATATACGCGCAAGTTTATTTCGACTTCTTATTTCGTACACAAAATTTCTGGACCTTCGACACCGGATCCTGGATTTTGGAGACGCATTCGGCGAAGAAGTCGCAAAATTACAGTGCAGTTTGGTAAGACGGCCAGCTAATTTATCCAACCCTTCAAGCTTCATCTGATTGATACTGTGCTTTGTAAATTCCAGAGCTTTCGGTGTTGCTTCCCTCCTCACGTGCTTTTACGCAACCGAAGAATCTGCTTCACGTGGCACGTAAGTACTTGTAGCTTTTTACTTCAGTAATTATGTCTCTATCTGAGCAAAAGGAGCTTAAGGATTTGAGGAAAAAAAGGGGTTTAATTAAATGTAGATTAACTAATTTTAAAAAATACGTTTCTTCGTTTGAAAATGTTGACCTTGACACGCATCAGAGGGCAGAACTAAAACTACGTATACCAGGTGCACAAAATTTAATGAACGATTTCAATCAAGTACAAAGTAAAATCGAAGATCTTGTCCCGGAGTCAGAAACGGATAAACTCATAGAATCACGCGTCGAGTTTGAGAGGGAATATTATGTTGTCCTGGCGATGCTGGACTGCATGGTAAACCCAGATAGTTCCGAGGATAGATCTGTTAATAAATCCATTGACTGTTCCTTAGCGCACGACCAACATACGACCTGTAACAATTTTAGTAACGATTCAGTAAAATTACCGACTATTTCTGTACCTAGCTTTGACGGTTCACATGAACACTGGGTAGAATTTCGCGATACGTTTTCATCCTTAATTCATGATTCGAAATCAATACCACCAATTCAAAAATTTCACTATTTAAAGGCGAGTTTAAAAGGTGACGCTAAAATCGTAATAGAAAACGTTGAATTTTCATCCAATAATTATCTGGTTGCTTGGGAGCTTTTATTAAACCGCTTTAATAACACGCGATTGATAGTGCAAAGTCACATTAAAGCAATATTTTCACTCCAAAACGTTTCCAGAGAATCGGCTTGTCAATTGCACAATTTAATCGATACAGTTTTGAAAAATTTACGTATTCTTAAAATTTTAGGGGAACCCACTGAATATTGGGACACATTAATTATTTATATCGTGGTATCAAAGTTAGATCCCACCACTGAACGCGAGTGGGAACAATTCAAGAACACTTTTTATAAAATACATAAAGATAAAATTATTAAGCTACATGATTTATTAGAATTCATTAAAGAAAAGGCCGATTTATTAACTACACTTTCCGTAAATCACAGTAAACCTAGTATTTCAAATAATTCAAATAAATTTTCTACTTACCAAAATAAAAATTCATCATCCAAAATTCATTGCAACATAGTTTCGGATAACAAACACTCTAAATCGCAATCCAATAAGTCGCGCAGCCATTACAAGTCATGTTTGCTATGTAACGAAAAGCATCAGCTATATTCATGCCAGAAGTTTCTCGACTTATCCCCGCAACATAGGTTTAATTTCATAAAGGATAAAGACTTATGCATTAATTGTATGCGTCCAGGTCATTCGGTTGGTACTTGTCTTTTTGGTCCGTGTCGAAAGTGTGAACAAAAGCACAATAGTTTACTTTGTGATGCAATTAAATTATCACCAATTCAACAAAATACAGTGACGTTAACTACGTACGAGCACCCCTCGCTTACTAATACGCATCCCGTTTCAGTGGTTTCAGTAGATAACGCACACATGCAACTTCAATGTATTAATCACGCACAAACCGTTATGCATACAAAGGATGACAATTCTTCGCAACAGATTGTCATATTGTCTACGGCGATAGTTGAAGTATATAATGAATCGGGTGAGTATTATTGCGCACGCGCAGTTCTAGATAGCGGAAGCGAGCGATCCTTTATAACGCAATCGTTAGCAAATAAATTAAATATACGAATATTACAGTCCACTCAACATATTCACGGTGTAGGTAATTCTATTACGCAATGTTCGCAATCTTGTAACATTGAAATTAAATCGCGCGACGGGAGCTTCACTGCCCGTTTTCAATGTTTGATTTTGCCCCAAATCACATCAAAATTGCCTACAACTACATTTAATTTCAATCAATTTAATATTCCTCACAATTTATTGTTAGCTGATCCCAATTTTTACGAAAGTCAACCTATTGATTTACTGATCGGTGCTGATTTATTTTGGGAATTAATAACCGAAGGAAAAATGCGCCTTAAAAGTGGTCCTTTCCTTCAAAACACCAAATTAGGTTGGATAGTGTCAGGTGCAATTAAATCTTTTCCGTATACTAATAATAAAAAATTATCACATATTAATTGTAATTATTCGACATTATCCACGGAAGATGATTCACTCGATAAGTTAGTTAGGAATTTCTGGGAATTAGAAGAATTATCCGCGCCTAGCAATAAATTACAGCAATTATCGAGCGAAGATATTGCTTGTGAGGAACATTTTATTCGCACAACACGTCGACTTTCCAATGGTCGTTTCTGTGTTTCAATTCCGTTGAAACAATCACCTGAGTTATTAGGTAATACACGCGCACAAGCTGAACGTCGTTTTTACGCGTTAGAGAAACGTCTTCAGCAAAATACTAATTATAAAAAGATGTATTCTGATTTTATACAGGAGTATATTAATTTAGGTCATATGAGTCTCGTCAATACGTATGGGAATCCGCACTATTTCCTACCGCATCATGGTGTGTTTAGGGAGCACGCCACCACAACTAAATTACGCGTAGTTTTTGATGCGAGTATGAAGTCTAGTTCCGGCGTATCATTAAACGACATACAAATGATTGGACCTGCTATTCAAGGTGACTTAATTTCTATTTTATTACGTTTTCGCGAGAATAGGTATGTTGCATGCGCTGACATTGAAAAATTTTACAGGCAATTGAATATTGCTGAAGATCAGCGTGACCTGCAGCTGATCTTGTGGCGGGATGATCCCTCAGAGCCGCTGAGGGTGTACCGACTCAACACCGTGACGTACGGAACGGCATCCGCACCGTATCTAAGTTGTAGATGTTTAAAGGAATTAGCCAAACACTCGAATATTCCGTATGTAGCCGATACTATTAATAATTGTTTTTACGTTGACGATCTCATAGTTTCATCGAATTCTATATCCGAATTAGAAAATATTTGTAAAGAAACTAGTAGTCTTTTAAATTCAGCATGTATTAAATTACGAAAATGGATTTTTAGTCATAATTTAAATTTAATTACGCCTAGCGTTAATGAATCGCAAATACACGATCTATGTTTACTTAATAAAACTTGTAACAATAAAACTTTAGGTATCGGATGGAATAGTCTCGATGATTATATTTATTATTTCACGCAAATTATACAAAAGAGTGAAGTAGTGACAAAACGTATTATTTTATCGTGCGCTTCACAAATATACGATCCGCTAGGATTATTAAGTCCGTTTATTACTATCGCAAAGCATTTATTACAAAGATGTTGGTTGTTAAAATTGACGTGGGATGAATCGGTTCCTAACGAAATTTCGCAAATATGGGATAAATTTATAAATGGATTATCTTTTCTTAGTAGTTTACAAATACCGCGTCACGTTATGTGCATTGATCCAGTGCGAACCGAACTACATATATTTACCGATGCTTCACAGGTCGCGTACGGAGCTTGCGCATACGCTCGTACGATCAATGCAACAGCTGATGTCACAGTGCGCTTGATATGTTCGAAGGGTAAGATCGCGCCGACTAAACCTACAACTATACCTAGATTAGAGTTGTGTGGTGCGTTGTTAGGTGCACGATTATATTATAAGCTTATTGGATCACTGCGTTCAAACTTTGATAAAATTGTATTTTGGACAGATTCAACTATCGTTTTAGGTTGGTTAGGTATGCCTATTAATTTATTAAAACCTTATGTTCAAAATAGGACGGCAGAGATTCACGAGCTGACCAAGGAACATCCATGGCGTCACGTCGCAGGCAAGGATAATCCAGCCGATTTAGTCTCACGCGGGCAAAGTCTAGAAGCGCTTAGCTCCTCATCTTTATGGTGGGAGGGTCCGTTATTTTTACATAATGTACATTTTGAATTGCCCGATTTAAAACATTACAAATTAATTAATTCAGATTTACCGGAAATTAAATCTACAAATATTTGTTGTCACATAAGTATTCTGTAGTCTTAGTATTCTGTTTGCTATATTTATTAACTTTTTAACGCCTCACCTAACTTCCCTTTATCATCTTTATGCAGATGACCTTCAAATATATACACAGTCGCCTTTAGCTGATATTAACACTGCCATTAATGATATAAACAACAATCTAAACAAGGTGTATGATTGGAGTGTATCCCATGGTCTCAAATTAAACCCATTAAAATCACAAGCCATCATTATTGGTAGTCAGAGTCTGGTGGCTAGAATCAACTGGACTACCTTACCACCTATCTATATTGATGGCGTCGTCGTGCCTTACCGAAAATCGGTTAAAAACTTGGGCTTATATATGGACGAAACTCTGTCATGGTCAGTGCAGTTAAAAAACATCAGCAAAAAAGTATTTTGGACAGCATCTAGTTTAAGAAGGCTGCGCAATTTTTTGCCTATCCCCACCAAAGTTATGCTTGCTCAGACCTTAATGCTGCCCATTCTGGACTATGCTGACGTGTGCTTTTCCAACCTAACCCAGGAGCAACTCGATAAAATCGAACGTTTGCAGAACCTTGCCCTGCGTTTTGTATTTGGGTTGAGAAAATTTGACCATGTCACAGCATTTCGGAAGCAGCTTAAATGGCTACCCATCCGCCACCGCCGCAATGCTCATGTCCTCTCGCTCCTGTACTGCATACTATTTGATCCTCGTATTCCTTGCTATTTAAAAGATAACTTTGAATTTTTATCTGCCAGGAGTTTGAACCTACGATCTAATGATAACCTAATGCTACGTGTTCCTGTTCACTCAACTAAATTTTATAACGCTTCTTTTACTGTTAAAGCTGTGCAACTTTGGAATGATCTACCCACTAGCATTAGGAAAGCTCAATCGCTTGAGTCTTTTAAAAATATGGTAAAGAATCATTATTTGCAAACCTGCTAATTTTCTGTGCTGTTTTTCTTTTTTGTGTTTTATTTTTAATGTTTTGATATTGTTTGTGTTTTTTTCTTTTTTTTTTCTTTCGTTTATTTTGATTTGTATGTTTTTAGTATTACTTTATTTGCTTTTTATGTGTACACTATCTTCCCATATTTGCAACTGTATATTTCATGCTTGGTACTGGTTGCTTGGAAGAAATTGCTATTTAGCAATAAAGCCGCCAATTGCTTCTAATGTCCTTGTATTGTAAAATTAAAAATTGTGTGCAATAAAGAATATATAACTATAACTATAAGTAATAATTTAAACGATAATTTAATTATTTTTTCTCGATTTTCACAATATAATAGACTTAAACGCGCAGCTGCTTATGTATTACGTTTTATTAATAACGCGCGAAATAAAACTAATAAGTGGACAGGTTTATTATCAGTCGAGGAATTAAATCGTGCTGAATTAACGTTAGCAAAGTTGAGCCAACAGGAATCGTTTCCCGATATTTATTATGCGCTTAAAAATAATAAAAATATAACAAATATACCAGGTTACAATCAAATTTCTAAATTAAATGTATTCTTTGACGCAAATAATAATTTAATTCGTGTAGGTGGGCGTATTCAAAATTCGCCAAATTTTAGTTTTAATAAAAAATTTCCTATTTTAATCGCAGCTAATCATCATTTTTCACTTTTGCTTTTTCGGTTCGAGCATGAACGTTTACTCCACGCCGGGCCACAGCTTCTACTGTTTACGCCTAGTATATACAAAAGTACTCTGTGGTTTACGCTCAGAGAGATGTGGTGGCCGGTCGGCGGCAGAAACCTCGCTAGGAAGGTGGTACATTCGTGCATGCGCTGCGCACGACTACAACCGACTACGGTCGCGCCTATTATGGGGAATCTACCGCAGGAGCGTCTGGACCCAGGTTATCCGTTTATACGTTGTGGTGTCGACTACGCTGGCCCAGTGTTCACGTTGAATCGTAAAGGCAGAGGTGCTAAGTTACAAAAATCGTACATATGCTTATTTATATGTTTTGTTACACGCGCGGTTCACTTGGAACTTGTTAGCGATCTATCGTCGGAATCATATCTTTTAGCTCTTAAACGTTTTATATCGCGGCGAGGTAAACCCGTGACTATCTTTTCTGACAATGGGAAGAATTTTGTCGGTCTCATGAATGAGTTCAAAAAATTTTTAGCTACCTGTTCTGATGAAATTAAAGCATATGCAACTTCGCAAAATATTAATTTTAAAATGATACCTTTTTACGCTAGTCATTTCGGGGGATTGTGGGAAGCTGGAGTAAAAAGCTGCAAGCACCATCTCAAACGTGTAGTAGGTAACGCACATCTAACGTTCGAGGAGTTTAGCACAGTATTGACCCAGGTTGAAGCTGTCCTGAACTCCCGTCCTTTGACCCATCTTTCCACAGATCCCAATGATTTCCTTCCACTTAGCCCTGCACATTTCCTGGTTGGTCGTCCGCTGACTGCACCTGTAACGGCTGAGCAGCTATACGACGTGCCTGAGCTTCGTCTCCCGAGGTTCCAGAGGGTGGAACAAATACGCCAGCACTTTTGGAATCGTTGGTCCAAAGAGTATGTCTCCGAGATGCAAACGCGAACCAGATGGCACCAGCACAAGGGGGATCTCAAGGAGAACACGCTCGTTCTCATTAAGGACGACCGATTGCCGCCGTTGAAGTGGAGCTTGGGGCGCATCCACGCGACATATCCGGGGAAGGATGGAGTAGCACGAGTGGCCGACATTCGTACTGCAGACGGCATCGTGCGTCGGGCGTTCACTAAAATTTGTCCGCTTCCTTCACCAGATAGCTGATTCTTCGCTTCGTGGTCGACAGTTCGTTGGAACCAGCACGTTCCAAGGCCGGGAGCATGTTGCCGCAACAAAATCGTGCGGAACGGAGCGTTG
>CAJQZM010023749.1:0-30113 GCA_907164665.1 Colias nastes | reverse complement strand
AGTTACAAGTGTGGATTGTGTACATCAATTTAGTTTATAATTTTTATTGTCAAATCGGGAGGCAAAGGTATGCAGACTGCAGCGCAAGACAACAAAAGCACACTATCTTTTATTTTTTGTATTGTCCGACGTTTGTTGAGTACCTACCATCACGTACAATTTAGTATGGAAATGTCCACATACAAATCGCTATATTCAATTTAATCGAAAAATAAATACGGAATGCTGGAGGTCAACAATGACATTCAGTGATGAAAATAATCTTTTTTATACAGAAAAGTTATTTTATAACAACTATTAAAATGTGCAACAAAGAGACCTTTCGTTATTTAGCAATAAATATTCCTATCTATCGTAAATATCAAGAATGTTGCAGGTGCATAAATCAGCAGAGATCTCGCGGCTTTGAATTCACAATATTTTACCAATACGTTAACATAATGCTCATATTTGGGTTTAATCTGTACAAAATGAGGAAAACGTGCATTGTTAGATTTATATTGCATTGATAATGTATGTACTCGAATGCATATGTTGAGTTTAGTGGAATCTGATTAATATGATTAACGTATGTACGTGTAAAGTGCAATACGCCGGCGAGTGATGCGGTACGCTGATAAACCACCTATAAATAATTCATATTTATTATTAAAGCTTTTATGTAATGTAATTTTATATGTAGGTGTTATTTAAATAATAAAAAAGTTGTTATTAAAACAGTCTATTTTAACATATAAAGTTAATTTAAACTTAATTTAAACGAGATATTTTTGGGCATCTGGACATAATGCCTAATCTACGTCCTACGAAGTACCTGCTTTTTTATAAAAAATAATATTATTCAAGATCTCTATCAAGGTCTTATTTAACTATGGATGATTGATATACCTATAATTCATATATACAAAGTTTCTAATTTATTAAAATATATCAGTTCTGTTGTTAAGTTACGCTTAAGTTCCATTTATTTAAGACAAAAGCCGTTCGACTTAGCGAATAAAAATTCAACATGAGTCAACTGCAGAGCCGTCAGCAGTGGTTGTTTATAAAGTGCGAAGTTTCGTGTTTCACATGTGTAATACTCTTGAAATAATGCATGTACGAGCCACGAGGGTGCGAATGCGTGCGTGGGTTGGAATTAGCCATCGCCATACTGTCTGCCCCCTGCTACTGGCACGATTTATACCACGCAATGTTGTTATAAGATTTGTAGTTCAATATAGTTAATGGCTTTCTGAGTTAAAGCATAGTGGAAATTGAAATAATGAAAAGCAGAGGCAATATTAGTGGGAATTAAAAGAAGTGACAATGATTTTCTTAGGCGCATACAACAATATTAGTGATTGATAGAAAAGCTTTCCTTTCTTGTAAGTTATAACGTAATTTGAACGTAATTGACTGAAATAAGTTGTTTATGTGTACAAAAGTGCTACAATATAAATGATAGAGTTTAGAGTGATGATTTAAAAATGAGCTATATTGAAAATCGAATGCTAATGATATTTTTCTTTTACAGGTAAGATCTGCACAAACCGTACGAGACTAAAATCTTAAAGATTATGAATAAGACAGAGGTAAAAGGTTAATTCGTATCTACTAAGCGTTTGATGAAACTTTAATATTAATGTTATAATAACTATCATGATCACAAGCTATAAATTTCAACAACAATATAAATTATTTGAATGTGTTGAAATTTGTTTACATTATTTTGTACTGTGGGCGGGATACCGCTACGATGTCACTGAGAATGCAATAAAATATACGAACGTATTAATTTTATTGTTGTGTAATTTTAAAGTTATTTCCAAAATAAAAAAGTTTCAGAAGAAACAAAATATATCGAAAAATGATAAGAAAATGTGAAGAATTATATAGTTTTATCGAATGAAGCTATAGATTTCTTTTGTAACAAGTGAACACAGAATGATTAAAACGTCCTGTCTTCGTGCGGATTGTCCAAGTCCAACCCGTGAAGTTTAAATAGCCGTTGAGATTTGTCTTTTGTTTTTCTTTCATAAGACCGTCTCCTTACAATAACGAAGTCATTAAAAAAGGAAATATCAAAAATCGTCCAGCTATTCAGGCGTGATGCCATAGCCAAGGGAATAAGGATTCTTTATAGAGATTATAGAGATTAAATATGTGTTACAAATTATGTGTGAAGCAACTTTACCATTCAGACAAAAAAGTAGGCAAAACGGCACTTACAATTCTTACAATAATTGTCCATTATATCACTATAAACCAAGGCGTATAATCAAATAATGATGTATGGGCTCACAGCCCTAGATTTCGTAACAAGCCAATATCCCAGGAAGGGTATTTTCAGCGTTATTTTTATCTAGCATCGCATCAAAGCCAGTTATTACATCAATTCACTTAGGAAACATTTCTCATTGACTCATCCATTACATTAGGCTTATCGACCGTCGATAACCTGCCACATCACTGCTCTCTTTCTAATCCGGCTTCATCATCACATTACCGGCTATACAAATGTATTTGATCGTATTGTTTGCTTTGTTATGTTATCTTTTATAAGGAAAACCAGTTGAAAGCTTTTTGTTGTGGAATTTTGCAACACGACAAAGCCTAACTAAAATTGAATTTATTTGAAACTGTATAATTTCATCGAATTCTAATTATAAACCTTCGTTTGTTCTCGTAATTGATTTGGAACACAATTTATTGTTGTCATTGTCTGATTTTGATGATATTATCTCAAGTTTTGGGATCTTCACTGCACAATTATATTATAAAGCCTACATAAATAACAATTAGTACAGAAATTCAAGAATAACTTTTGAAGAAAAATGTGTATAATATTTAGCCCTGAAACATGCAATGGGTCATGTCTACATATGTTTACTGATGATAATCGTATTTTTAACAAGTCGTGTTATGTAAATTTCTTATAATTTAATCGCCTGTTTTTTCCTTATAAACCTTACATTGTTACAGCAACGTATAAAGATTTATCCACATTAATAAAGGAATTATAAGATTATATGAAATTGCGTCCTGGATGTTCCCTGTAATTAATTCCAAAGCCCTTTATGTACAATTTTAGTAAACAGCGAAAAGTGTGGAAAGGAATTTAATTTTGCACGGCTTTGTGAGGACTTTAAGGTCAGTACAGGCTTCGAATTGATGAATAAAATGCTCATTATGTGCGCAGATGATACAGATGTAGGTGCCTTAAAACAAAACACCGCACATGTCATAATCAAAGGCAGCTTATAATTATTTACGCATTTGGTTCATCAAAATAACAGCGCACGCTCAAAAGTAATATATAAATTAGGAGGCAATAAAAACAGCTTAATTACGAAATTCTTTTTACTCGCATTTCGCTACGTAATGGTTTCTTATTACACCTTCATTTCAAATTACGTATAAGGCTATCGATGCATCGTCCAAAAAATAAAAAGTAAAATTTAAACTCAGTTCAAATATACGGTTCGGAGGAGCTCGCATAATTTGTTTGTTGATTCGTTATTGCATTTTTCACTTCCAGTTAGTTTCATTTAATTAGATTAAAATTAAAAGTAAACGTTCATTTATTTCAATTTAACCGATATGTAAACTTGTTTTTATACCAGGAAAATAACACTTGCATTATTTAACTAGGTAGATATATTAAAAGTCGATTTACTTTATTGAATCGACTTTATATTTCCGATTTTTAATATTGAGTTTACACTAGCACATTACTGTCATCTTCTCATTTCTTCTTTTAACAAAAAGTGTATTTTCTTACTGGCCAATAAAACCTTTTACATATTAATTGGTATCGTTAGCAACCGTCCTAAACGTATATATAATAATATGTCTCGTCTGCTGACACGCAGTGTTGAGTGCGTACCGACCGGTCTGATTCACGAAAAAATTGCATTTGCACTTTAAGCGTACATTGACATGCGATGCTCCGAGGACACGTTTCAGATTACGTCGTAAATATACATAAAGGGATATTTGATATAATACTTTTGTCAGTCGCCGCTGAGGGCTTTTATTTCGTGTTTTGGCCCGCATTTTGTCATGTCAAAAAATGAAGACTTTTTGGAAATTTAATATTATCCCGCTTTGTTTGCAGACGTTCTATTGTTTGTTAGTAACAAATGCAAACTCAATACCAAAATACTTTAATAGTTTAAAGATTATATTTGCATTTTCTACTAACACGATCGTTTTATTGAAATTAGAACGAGTAAGTTTATCTTACAAAGCAATTCTCGAGATATTATCTCTGATAAGATAATTGTAACAAGATAAGCGTTAATATTGCGCTTGCATTAGCATAGACACGGTGCATTCTTGTTGACATGCTGCAAGCACTAACATTTCTAAATGCTAAATAATATATAATAAATAACAAGCGCAGATAATATATAAATTAATTGGTAAAATGGAATGATGTATAAAATGGAAGACTACCTAAAACTGAAATTGTATTTTAATTCATAGTTTTGCAGGTACATGTAGCTTTTGAATTACTTATTTACATAAATAATAGCTAGATGAAAGATAAACTAGCAATATATTTTTTAATCCGTCAAGTGGTAATTTATTTCGACACTACTTCTAAAATTTAATAATAGAAAAGAATAGTGACAAAAATTCTTATTAGATATTAGAAAACTGAAAAACATAAATTCCTAGTTTTGTGTTTTTCAGTTTTGCTAACTTTATTTAGTACCTAATACATTTTAAAGCATTCCGAATTTAAATAAAACTTGGCTCTACCAGTTAAAAACTTATTCGAGTGCATTTTGACCGAACTAAACAACGAAAGAAGTTTAATGCAACAAACGTGTACTTACAACAAAGAAAAGTTAATAGCAGTGCCATTACACGTCGCAGTAATATGGTTAGTGAAATCCTTCCGTAATGATAATGTTGTTACCGAATGTTGCTGTTGTTAAAGAATATTACGCGAAATCTCATGATTTTAGGGTTGCCACTATGAAAAACAACTTACTTCTTATGTGAACTGAACATTACGAACTAATGATGCATTAGTTGTAAGTAGCTCAACGTAGTTATAGCTTATAGGTTGGAGATTCGAATTAACAAATGAGTTCATGATTATATTATAGATTTCATGTATTTAATACTGTTTCCACGTTAATCCTATTAATGTGGTATTCCTAATCAAGTTTAGTATGTAGGTTTCGAATTATCTATTTAATTCCCTCTAGTATCTAGACCGATTAGCCGGTATTAATTAACCTTGTTTGGACTGTTTACTGTTTTCATTTAATCAAACTTAATTTAATATCTTTCCTAAACGTTGTTATTCTTTTTAATTAATAGTTTATTGGTGAATTTGATTAACTTTGCTTTGGTAGAAAGGATCAGAAAAGGTAAATTAAATATGTTGTAAAAAAATATTATAAAATGTAATTATGTGGCAACCCTACGATAGCGTAGCGTCTGAATTACTTGTTTGTGGACCGCCTTATTGCAATTTCAGTCAGCTAAGCTCTAAATATACCTTGCTTCTGTAAATATGTACAATATCATCCTAATCTTTGTTTATTCTCTTCTTGAACAGACTTCAAATGCTCTTGTTATATTACGTAATAATTTTACTTTTCATGTAAGTTTATTATGTTATTAGGATAAAGTGGCTTATAAATTTTAATCATAGCTTTTAAGAAATATTGGTTTTTGAAATTTGATTAAGTTTACGAATTTATTTTGATGACTATATGATACCATTATTGATAAAAACAAAATTCAAAATAGTGATAACTTTAGGTGTTTTCAAACAGGGATATTTTGCTTCATTAGATGATAAGAAAATTCTATTTAAAATGAGCTTTAGGTAACACGATATTTTCGTTATCCAATCATAACTGAATAGATAATACAATAATGGATAATATCCATATTACGACTATCACATTAGACAGTGAGCCAAATTTATCCCTATATTGTTTTCTTTTTTATTAAGTTTGTTTTTTATTAACTCGAGTTCCATCAACTGAAATAATATATTGATTTAGTAAACGGAGAAGTCTCTAATTTCAGAGAGCCATTAACCCACGGCAGTGTGGGTTAATCGAGTGTTAATTTATTCATCATCAGGCTATTAATATATCCACCAGGGATATGGGTATTCCACTAGAACTTTCGTTTGTGGTTTACCTCATGCTCAGAACTTTAAATATATTTGTATTGAATTAGGATCCGCGGTCTTTATTAGATTAGATTATGTATATATTAAGGATTGTAAGCAATTTACTTTAAAGCTTCACGCGTCCTACGTACATTATTTGCTCGTAACTAAATCAGTATGTTATAGTAGGACCCGTGAGGGGTTTACCTTGTCTTAGTCTGGTCAGTATCCTAAAAACAAGTGCTTTTACAATTTATTTTAATATTATAATGCGTCTTAAACGATGTTAATAACAGTGTATTTTAATAAACAATCGTGGATGCCAATGAATGGCCTGCATGAAATTCGATAACTGAATGATCGAGCAATATTAAAGCATAAATTTATTACGTATTGTTTGGTAAATTAATTGTTCATACTTAAATGGACGTAAAGCAATATCTCAAGGCCTATGCGGGCACGATTTTTGTCAGAACACATTCCGGTATCAGGCCGGCGAATATTCTATCAATTAATAAATATTATATTACATGCTATCGGAGAATATTATGTTAAACCATAATAAAATTATATTTTGTAATAAATAAAGGTTGGTAAACTATTAAGCGTTCGTTATATTTTACGTTTTGATGCAAATAATCGTTATTCGTTATCCAAAATAAAATAAGTCAAAGTTATCACATATTAAATTAGTTATTTATCAGAAAAAATCTATTAAGATGGGGTCAGATGTGTCGGGTATAAGCCGGTATAGATACATATACTTACGTACAGTTTTTTTATTCCCGCTTTGCTATAGTTGTTCTGATAGTATATAATAATATTACAGTAATAAATACTCTACCTGCCTGTATAAATAGATAAGTTGTATACAATCTTTTGATCGTATCAATCGTCTGAGAGTAAGATATAATAGTATGTGCAGCTAAGCATATTTTTGCATTGACATTAAAACAATCACTTAAATCTCAAATATTTCAATAAAATAAATAACGAAAAGGAAGTAATGTTATTGTACATATTAAAACGCTAATTTTCCATTAAGACGGATGCCTGCATAGTGTCACACTATTTACAATGTAGGGTGCATTCCAATGAAAGCTAATCTTCATCCACTTCTCTTTATTGCGGAAGTTTCATGTGAAAACCTAACTAACCTACATAGTAATACATATAATTAATGAGCTAAAACTGTTAAAATTGGCATTTAAAGTGCTTCTAATAAATAAACACCATGTTAACTACGTATCTTAATTGGTTCATTTCAGTTCGAGTTCCCAGTTTCCTTTCCACTTTTGATCAATTAAACATCCAACATTGATACGGATTTCTACTGATATAATAGCAATAATTATAATTGCTAGTATTAGGGTTGAATTTAATTTAATTTAAGGTCGTTTATAGACTATTTTAGGCCATTCGATTTTTTCATGTGAAATTAAATGATTTGTTTACATGAAGTTAACATAGGTTGATACAAGGGAGTATTTTGTACATATTTCAACGCGTTAAAACATATTCGATAATACTTTTAAACCGAGCTCCATTTATAGATATTGTTTAAAGTTTAAACAGTATCCTCCATCTACGCTAGGCTTCAGCTATTTCTACAGTCCGCGTTGTTTATAAATATTTATAGACACTTAATTTGTTTGTTGTTTGTAGCTCTCTTGCGAGCACTTCGTTGCTTATACTCACTACTTTAATAAATTTTATTTAAGGTAAACAAATGTTTAACATTATCGTATTTGATGAAAAATTACGATTTACTTATATATAGATAGTCATGTTACTCACATTTTACCAAATAAATGTTTCACCATTAAATTTCACATGTATATATTATCTAAATAGATTCTAGATTCATTTTCAGACAAAATGATTAGGTACGTGCCAAGATTACAGACCCTTAATCCAAAGTTTCATATAACCTCAATAATATTCGTTATAGAAGTTGTTAGGACTTCAAGGGGAGCCGTACCCTTGTCCCTTATCCTAGTTATAATTATCTACACACAAAGATACAGATCTCGGAATAGTCTTGTAAAGCGGGTTTAATCCAGCATCGCCGCTCCAAAGAGCGCTTGAACCTGCCTCTTGACTCCTAGTTAGAGACGTAAGACGTTGAATATAACAGCTAATGAACTCACTTTTTGTAAGAAAGATGCTCTGCATGTTCTTCTGAAATGCAAATCTTAAGCACAATATGGCTGGAACATTTTGGTGAAGTTTTAATCAGCCCACGTATAACATCTAACTCACATTTATGTGAAGTTAAACATAATAAGAATACGATTAGTTTAGTTAACTATCTAATGCTTATTTTTTATGTTTACCGTAATATTATGACAATATATGCTGTGAGTTGTGACACTACTAAATTTTTCATATTTTATTTTAAAAAGGGAGGTAGTGTTATGTTAACAAAATAGTATAACTTTTTGTTCTGGTTGGCGAATAAATAAATAATATAATATTTTATTTATAGATCAATCAAACGTATAATTTGCTTTATTGCTTGCATTGGTTGTTGCTTTCCATCATACAATTAAATTACTTTGTTTACATGTTACTGTTGCATCTCTATGATTAATTAATTATTTATCTGTATAGATTATGTATCTCTATCATCTCTTTGGACTATGGTTTATAGCTATGTATCTTATTAAATTATCATCTATCAATCTGAGTTGTGTTAAATTGTTTTATCATATTTAAAAAGTTTGTGTACGTGTGCGTGTGTGTGGTAATTTAACGTGCAATTTTTGATGAAAATTGACAAAAATTTGGTATGAAATTGGATTATAAGTAGGTTTATTTTTACCACTAAATAAACCTGCCACGGGCTGTTATTAATTAAAAATATAACGTAAGTCTATGAAATGCAAAGTATTAGGACCTGTATGAATATGGTAATACCTTACGCAATGCAAGTGGGTTCGACTCTAATTAAGGGAACTGTCTATATAAAGAGTTAAACTCTCGGTTTCGTTTGCCCACACGTTTTTATAATGATACTTATACGCCTTCGCTGTAGTGACCTCTTTCCTCCGAGACTCGTTTAGTTTTAAAGTTACTTTTTATTCGCTTAGAAAGCAAAAGTGGCGCTTGGCATTATACAATTATTTTATACTAAAAATAGAATAGCGTTTTTATAATTATTGTTAAAATATACGGATTTATAATCTTTAAGATTACCTATAAGGAAATCCTATTTTTACGATTACTAATGTCACGGTTCAAGGGTCTATAATCATCATGTCAATAGGTGTTATTTTCAATTATCATTAAATGTAATTGATTTAAGTATATCAATATTCTAGATATTATTAATAATAGCATATTATAGTACAAAGTACGCAAACGCAATATCATGTGTGTCATGCAACTTAAACAAACATACCTATTAGGTATCTACTTCTATATTATCTGTATAGTATTATATTATCTGTGCTAACCCAGTAAAGTGTTCTATAATCTGTGGTGCTAACAAAAAAAAAAATTTGCCGCGTGAACACTAAACGCGTATGGGGATGAAGTTTTATTTGATATTGGAAAAAGTTTATCGTTTTCTTAATTAAATAAAATATTACTGAAGGGAATAAAAATAACTGTGTTCGTAAAAAAGTGAAAAACAATTAGCCATGGTGTGGTTGAAAAGTTAGTTTTTGTAAAAAATGTATGAGATGCGAAAACTGAAAATGGAGTGAGAAGGTAACAAAAATAAAAAAAAATAGTTTAAAGTATGAAATGTGGCAATTGTAACTTAATTCAATCTAAAATGTTTAAAAGTATATTTTTCTCAAAAGAAAATTATGTATATTTACGTTTAAATACCTACTATTCAATCTTAAAACCATTTCGCAAACGAAAATCAACAATTTACGCAGACTTAATTATATTTCTCGCTAAGCTACTTTATGAAACAGTTTATTCAGTCTATTTCCGTGACAACGCTATAGCGCTAAAAGTTCGCAAGAAAATTTTAAAAATAATTTAATGACCCGCTTTTCACGTTTGTGCATAGTTCAGGATTAACATACGAGTATGAAATTATATTCAACGATTTCAAAGGAAAGAAAGAATGAAACATAATATTTTATTATTTCAACTAAAAATATTCTTTAATTACTAAGAAAATCATTTCATTACTTACCTACCTAAGATCTTGATTACAGTTTTGTTTTTATACTGTGTAGATGCTATATTTTAACACAGAAAAAAACATCTGCCGTAAATTGTCAACTAAAATTAACATACCAGCGTGTTCGCAGCACAGAATATTACCGACATCTATACATACAAGTATGAAATTGCAGATGTTACAGGTATATTACTTCCTTTTCTTTAGAGCTCACATCCCGATCTTCGTATCAAGCATAATCAGACAACGTCAAGGAGAAAAATACGTGACATTATTTTATTCACTCATTTTCTTTTCTTTCTTCATTCTTGAACGGTAGAAATTGTTTTATATCGTATATCATACAATTCTGCGCACATCGCATGTTATATATTTTATTTAATTACAAAAAAAATATAACATAGACCTCTTTTCCATATATTTCATTTAAAATAACAATAGTTATACTCTGTCCATTAAATTATTTGCTTTTTGACAGCTTCACGCCTATGAAGGATTGTATTGTCTATGTTAAAATGTCATACAAATAATTATTGTACTTCATGGACAGGCCCCGCCCACTTAGTGTTGTCTACACAGAATTATTCAATGATGGGTCGATAGATTATAATAATCGATAGAAATACTCTGTAAAATATATCCGATAAAGAAAAACTCTTCTATTATGTTATATAATTTAAACGTAAAGACAACCAAATTGTAAGATAGAAACCAATAAATAATAAAATATTATTTTAGTTTAGTTTTAACATAAAATGCATAGATATGTGGTCTTATTATTACATATCTTAATAGTACGTTTACGTTGTAATTATTATTTACATACCTGATTCGATTTATGATAATATTTTGAATTTATAATTGAAATGGTATCACAATCGATAATCTTTTGAACATCACTTCTGGTATCACCCGTCGAGCTGTCAAAAAGCAATTCTTATAGTGGACAGACTATACATAACTATGTATTATAGTACTAATCAATCAATATAGGTAGGTACATCAGCTACTGTTTTTAGTATAATCGAATTTATTTATATTAAGTATTTGATCAATATCGTACACGGAGACAGGATAAGTTTATTATTGTTCGGGCTATCTGTAGGAGCTCTTTCATCTCGTGTATGTTCGATAGTGCTTTGCTTACTTAATACACTCGGCTGGTACTAATCCAATATTTCTGTAAGCACCCTTAACCCTAACGTTCGGTGAACGAGCTATATCGAGTTTTTACAAACAAAAGCTTACATTTTATCCCATACAGAATATTTTGTTATCAAAGAAAATACTGAAATATCGCCACTATATCAAAGGATTTGCGGATTGTAGCAGCGCATTTATTGGAAATCGTGAGAAATATACGCATTGGATTTTATACGCCTCTTTCCGTTTGAATCACGATTGAATCATGCGTTTACAACATTTAGCTTTATTGAAAACATTTAGAATGTGAGTGGTGTAGGCTTAACGAGGCAATTAAATTATATTTAGTTTATTAACATTATGTTTAGTAAGAATGGCCGTAAAAAATATTTCGTTTATGCAAATACCGGCACGTTCAAAGGTCGTTTAGAAGTCGTAAAGTACAAAGTAGCGGATGTCGGTCGTCCTATTTATATTGTAATACTGCATTTGGGGACACTTATTATTCATTCATTTGATGTTATCTCAAAATGCCGATGCTAATTTACCTGATTGCGCTTTAAAACAGGTTCACTATCAATACCTACTCCACTTTTAGGTTCATTAGAGGTGTGCGTAACGTTAGGTCTTCTATTTGTAAGTTGAATGTGTTGACGTTTTCATATTAAGAAATATCTACTTACATAATTATATTATATTTGATTCGAAAAAATCGCAGATTTTCTACGCCAAAATTATTGTAGATGATAATTTAAACTCCAATTTTCACCTTATTACGAGCTATATAAAAATACCACATCCCCTCTTCAAGTAAGTGGTTCGCCGCGAACGTGTTTAATCTTATTTAGCCACCTGTCGCTTGAAAACGAGATAAAAAGTACTCGAATACTCTTTAAAAATGCTTTCAGTAATTGCATCACGTTACGATTTAAACAAAAAGAGATATAAAAATAGTTTTTGCGGACTCCGCAATGTCTGCGCGGGTCTGGCCTTGGGCGCGTGCGAGCGTTCACTCGGCGACGGTGCCAAACGTTTCATGACTGAACGATGACATATTCTGTATTATACTGTCTACATCTAATATATCATATTTATTAAACAGACCGTGTTACAGAGCACATATCAAAGAAGATGGAGAGACTGGCGCATTGATTTGTTTGGAAAGACAGGTTATGAATGCGATTTTATCTCGTTTCGTCGATTTTAACCAAAAGAACATATTGTTCAATTAATCTGTACCTACATTTTATAAGTTTCATAATAAATAGCTTTTGCTTTAAATGTTTCTAGACTTTATGAAGGAAATTGAAGATTTCGTTACTGTTATTCAATTCCAAAAAATTCAACACAATATTAACAACAACATTTTAGAAACAAACTTCTTTATGTAGACATAATATGCTATTTAAGTATAGTATCATGTATTATTTCGGAACCACGCATCTTTGGCTTTAATGGATGTTACAGATCATTTACGTTCATATTTTGCTCTATCACATATGGTGACATCATATCGTATTATTTATTAGACTAGAAGCGATATTTCTGCACTGGATGAGGGTAATTTATACGTTCTCCTATATCTAACCTTTATTAAATTGTATTAAATAAAACACGTCTAGTTTATATTTAAAGTCACTTGTCTTTACAGGATTATTGATTATATCAATAGCTTTATTCTTATTTAGAAATACATGCGAATATTTTATTGCATTGAAGTATGCAACAAAATCTTTATAAGATAGTTGAATCTGTGCAGATATTGATGTTATGAACCTGATATATCTACAAATAGTAATAAAAGAAACATATGAATAGACTCAGGCTTCTATAAATACAAAATGAAGTTATCCTGTTTCTATTTCCATGTCTGATGTCTCATTCATGGATTTCTAATTTCGATTTTTATGGATTATCGAATTTTAGACCGTATGTACCTGTACAAAAAAATAAGGTTAAATTGTAGTTAACAAACAAAACAAACTGTTTCTTCAACTATAATACATATTTTAGATGTTAATTTGACTTACGGTAAACAATCCGTAACTCGTATTAAATTCAACCTGTTACCGGCAAGGGTAAGTTTCTTCAAAATGTACTTAGTGTATTGTCCAATAAATGTGGGTTGGACCCTCGTCAACAATGGGACCTGTCATTACGTCAGCGTGACCTCACTTAAATGTAATTTACACTTTGTTTTACCTGAATATATTACTTTTAGAAGCACATGAGAGTCCATGGCTTTGTGATTAGGTTAACTAGAGTTTTATTTTTATCATAAAGTGGAATGTTATTGGAAAATATTTTACAATATTTAGCAAACTTTTTCCGTTACACGTAGAAACTATTAATTAGTAAATTGTGGATATATTTTTAAGGGGAACTATATTTTCTATCACCAAAATTTATATTTGTCATCAAGTTGTATCACCTAATAAATAGATCTATCACCACGAAATATTTTCGTTCTCAGATAAACAAAAATTGTTCCCAGGTATGAATTATCAAATTAATGTTAATATATATGTGTAAAATAAGAGATCGATAACCAATAAAATTATATTGCATTACATGAATATAAACTTCGTTCTTTTAATAACTTTTAATAAATAAATTTAATTTAATTTAATTTAATAACAGTTTTGTTACTTAAATAATAGCTCTGTGCTCAGAATGGTAGATCTGTCACCAAATAAATCGATTATCGATCCCTGACTGCGACTCCTTATTATTTGATATTTTGTCACCAATACAGTAGTAACATTTTATTTCGTTCAGATATTAAATTAATAGTATTCGTTACCAATTTAATACATCAATTTATAATTTTAATTAAAAAATGATCAAAGGGGCGGAGACAAATTGGCGCGCTTTAAAAATTGATTATTTTAACTTTAATTAAGTGTTTTATCTACAATTATGCAGCCATAAGCCAGCTATTAAATCAGAGCTGATTATTCAGTGGTTATTATTTTTAAGAATAAATATTGATTATTTTAACTTTAATTAAGTGTTTTATCTACTATTCTGCTAGCCATAAGCCAGCTATTTTAAACCAGCGCTGATTGTTCAGTGGTAATTATTTTAAACAATAAATATTGATTATTTTGACTTTAATTGTTTTATTTACCACTCTGCTAAAAATTTTATTTAAATATAATTTATACTACCAGTGGAAATTTAGAACCTTGGGAGTCTAGTTAAGTAGCAGAATCTTTTGGTTGAAACGATGATGACAACCCTAATTTTTTATTTGAACTTAATGCAATTTTCTAGTAACATAATATGATTTATTGGTGATCTCTTTAAATTAGTTTGCTTAAATACTTATTAGGACACACCTATTATAATACATACAAAAACATTTATTTGGTACTAGACCTTATATCTCAGGATTTTAGGTGATTTATTGTGGAACTGATTTTGCATTGTTTGGTGACTACATTTTGGTGACAGATCTACTATTTTGAGGACAAGCCCTATTATTTAAGAAACACAAAACTAATTAAATTGGTGATAGCTTAAATGATACCCATTTTTAAGATCGTAGATCAGATAGAGTCCAGAATAGAAAAACTGTTTATAATGAATTGTAAAAGGGAAACAATGTTGCTTGTAAGTTGTAATACAGACTAAATACCTCTTTAATCATCTTTGCAATTCTCAACGAACACATAGAAGTGTACACACCCGATTGTGATCGAATAGTGTTAAGAGGGTTATACAACATTTACGGTTAAGATGTCGCCTCTATAAGTCTTTCTTTACTGCAATAAAATTTTATTACATACTTTGTTGTATTTGTCCAAAGCATAATATGAAAAGTTAATAAATGTCAGCGTTCACGTTTCTGCGTCGGAAATATCTTCTGTCCAGGAACAAATTGCAATGCAAATTTGCAATATTGCTGCACCGCATTTTAGACTAATAGATGCATGCTTTCTTAGTAACAAGTTTAACTCTTGAATATTCTGATCTCGTAAGAATTGTAAAGTTTTAATTGTTAAATGATTAATCTTACTATTAATACCTCAAAATTTGGTTCCTTTAAGTTTGATAATAATAGTTCGTCTGGAAAAAATAATATGTTGAATTATTTTTTTATGCCTTTTCTCTTCGTAGGTCTCATTTGCGGAAGTCAATGTTGCGGTCGGGGGAGAGAAGATTCCTTACGTACCACTTTACGAAGGAACGCGGAGGACAAGATAGCAGCTGCCACCAGGCCTATTGCTGAGCTGTTGTTGGCTACAAGACGGACTTTACAAGGTTTGTGTGATTATACATATTATTATTAATAGGTAGTATTGGATAATCATCTTGTTATATTGAATTTAATTATTATTGCCTGACGAACCCGGCAAGTTACATAAGGCTTCAGTTTTGGAAGAAACGCTACCTTATTTTTCATATTGATAAATTTGAAACAAATATTTAAAATCTAAGCATATTTTCTAATAAATTTACAGATGAAAAAAAAAATTTTTCTTACCTCGCATAAAGACATAAGTCTGATTATGTACACTTCATTACAGATTTAATTATAAATTTAAATCAAACATCTTGTCATTTTCACTGTTCATAAATTAAGTCAATCTGGGATAACGAGAGTACGTCACAAACAAATATTGTAAGCGAGATATTTCAGAGATTTCAAATTCAAATCCAGCACATAAATACATAATACACTTTCCACAGCCTTGAGAGAAATTGCCATTTACAATGCGAGTATATTAATATTAAACTTCTGTACGATATCGCTGTCTTAAACTTATAACATTTTATCTAGACTTTGTCTGTGAATATTAATAAGTAAACTATTATTTTAATTTATTACATAATAGTTTATTAATGCTTATAAAATATTGAGGTCATATATAAATATAAAACAATATTTTTACTGACCACTAGGTGTATCAAATTTCATGTTTACTGTTCACTTTTTTACATAATTCAAGAGGTTTTCATTAACATAAAGTTTAAGTACCTAACCAAATAATCAAATATGTTTAGAATACTGTAACAGTATTTCGATATTATAAGTTTTGCTTTACAGAAATAAATTTAACCGATGTTTTAGAGCGATCAAATTTTCAAAGCAATCATAACAGTTTGCTTTCAATTAAATATTATACAATACCCCCGTATTACGTACTAGGATTGCATAAACTGTTCCCTATTGTTCTGTAGGAGCGTTGTAATTATTTTATAATTCATCATCCGAACATTGTTTGAAGTGTCCGAAGGAGCGATCGATCAAACAAACACCAAATGCGTTCTATCAGGCCTACCCCAACCGCGGAAAACATCATAAATCTCTTTTAGTGTACAATTATGTGACGTATGGGTTAGGCATAAAGTTTAGTTTTATGTGACGTTTATTTTTGATCGAATGCTAGAACAATAAATACTTGAAAGCTATTGGTGTTCGATACTTATAAGTTAAAACAAATGGTGCAGTAACAAATTGAACTTTTTGTGTCCATATTTTTAACGAATTTGTTTTCTTGTAGAAGATACCTCTGTTTTCATATTGTAAACATAGCGACGTCTATTTTATTACAATAAATTTAACATAATTTATTTTATTATATCCACTCGAAATGAAATGAATTTTGTTCATGTCAAAATTGCTCATAGAAACAAGAAAGGCAATAACTCTCGCGAAATTTAACAGAAAATAAATCGTAAAAAAATTATTGTCATTTCATTCGATCTTCTGCCGCTCAACAAATCAGTTTTATTTACAGAAGCTTTATATTCCATAAAATTTAATGGCTACAGTCATCAACTTGCCGACAACTTGGTGTAATGTCGTTTGAGTATTAAGGATTCATTTCATGTTTGCTTTACGTAATTAAATGGGACTTAATAAGAAAATTTTGAACATAAAACAAAAGTTAAATGATTATTTGGAGATTATGAACTGTAAAAGCTACTTCAACAATCGTTTGTTTGATTGTAAACCTGTTTAGATATCAAGCTATTTTAAGGTATTATATTCAAATACTTGTTCTGATTAATTAGCAAATTCGGAATTCGGAATTATATTCAATAAGTAGATACAAATCGTAATATACAAGTATCTACGATATTGATTCTTATAATATGTATACAATATATTACAATATATCGACATAGCATAGCAAAGCTCACGCTTGCTATGCTATGTAGAGGTGGCTCTATCACATCCAAAGCTCAAGTAGATATTTAATACAGTGGACAAGTAAGAACTCGCCTCTAATTTTCTCAAAAAAATAAATTAAACCACAGCTCTCAAACGTCAAAGGTACACAAGAGGTCGGAGTTAAAAGACCTAATGATCCTTTCACCAGTCATCCCAAAACAGTGTCGCTTAAACCGCCAGCAGTCGCATAAACGATGCACAAAGTAAATTCTGACATTGGCAAGTGCATCGACCTCTTCATAATGAGTGGGTTAAGAACAATACGTACTCTACACCCTCGGTTAGACGGTGAGAGGAAATAACCGGAGTGTAAACGTCCCTTTTAAACTGTCGTTACACTGTGTAAGCAGCACTATTTTTATGTGCAACGAACTTTTTTTGTAACGAGATTCATAAAAAATTCAATTTTCCCACCTTTATATTAACTTTGTTTTTTAACTGATACTTAAGAGCGTAAACAACTTAAGAATTTCTGTATAGATTGACTCATTCTTTCATAATTTATCTTTCATAACTAGGCAAGGCAATTTCAAAATTATCTTAGTAAATAGTATCTAATAAAAGAAAAATTAAAGGTTTAACTTGCATGCGTAAAAACACAGCATGACTAACTTCTTGTTTACAAACTCACAAAACATTTAAAAAATCTCATTATTAAAGCCATTTTAATTCCTTCCAATACCAAGGTATTACTTTGATACTCTCCTCGAGTATTGCCTAGAGACCTGCAATCTCATAAAATTAAAAGGGCTCGTTATCGCTTAGCATGTTTTGTTCGGTGTACTTTACAACTCTGTACCATTGTGTTATGCCTACAAGTAATTTCAAGCGTAGACCTGAGACCGTCATTAGAACTTAAATAATTCCACCTTTGTGCCTTACCCTGAACGTAACTCGTGTTTATGAAGCCAACTATTTCATACTTAATTAAATTAAACGTTCTACCGCCTTGTCCTTGACTTATACTTTGACTCTTACAAGTTTAATGGTGTGGAAAGCATTTTTAGATTAATTAATTCCATATCAATTATTTATTATAGTTGCCATTGAAATCATTAAAGTTCTTTTAAGAGTTGTAGATGATAATTTTATTCTATTAAAATCTTTACTAGAAATATCAAAGATGAAATGATCCATTACCTACATTTAATAATGAGAAGTAATTACCGTGTATGCCATTTTAAAAGTTGTTTTGCAAGAAATAACCTCTAATAAATCATTTTGTCAGGCTGTAATTCGTGTTCTGTAAATAATCATGACAATGGTCAGCAATTTAAACACAAACTGGCAGCGAGTTTTATCATGTATCTGCAAAATAAACAGTCACTCGGCAGAATAATTACTTGGTCAGCAAGATTGAGAACACGCAACTTATTTTTGCAATTTAAATAGTTGTTTTGCGTATTTATTGAAAAATGATGAATTGATTGGAAGCCGACACATGAGGTGACCACTGACCAGTGACCAGTCGTGTGCGAGTATTGTCATTCGGTGTTTGTGCGGCAATTAGTAGTAATCAATTAAATGTATCGCAGTTTTGTTAACGTGTAAGATTTGCATAATTATTGATATTTTCGATTGTTTGATGACAAGATGTTAGTTCCAGACTATGATTCGGACACGCAAAATAGTAGTGATAGTGAAGAATTGGTAGTTAAGAAGAAAACAAAGCTGTGTTTGGACTGGAACTTGTTCAAAAGTTTGATAACTGGGAACAAGCCGAAATACCTATACCTACGTTAAAGCTGAAGGTACTTGGGCACTACATTATTGTCACGAAACAGAAGACGGGAAAAAGAAATATTATAGGTGCAACAAGTTGAAAAGACGTGGTCCACAATGCTCTGCAAGGATTTATTTACTATTGGACAGCACTATATTCCGTGATTTTGTTTAAAACTAATGCTGATCACGATCATGACGAAAAAAAGGAGTTACCCTCGACTTACGGTTTGTGTGACACTCTAAAAAGCGAAATTAATCGATTATTTGATTTAAAAATGAAACCAAAACCAATAATGCAAAGTCTTACAAAGATGGAAAATATTCAAGTTCCTAATTCCCATAGGGGAAAAGAGGAAAAATGGCCGGCCGTCAAAGGCAAAACGAGCTTCAATTATACAAAATAAACAAAGATTATTTACGACGGCTCAAGAAATGTACGGGAATTTACGTCATCCCGATAGATTGATACTTGACCATAAACCTAGAACATCTTTGTACTCAAAAAACTGTCATGCTATGTGTGTTAAAATATATAATAATATTCCAGACGATTTAAATAAATTGGACGCAAAACAGTTTAAGACAAAACTTTATATGTGGCTATTAAGCAAAAATTTTTATAATGTAAGGGACCTTTTGGATTGTAAACATAAATATTGACATGTATGTTATTCTTTGTTGTTCGTGTGTGTAATTGTTCGTTTGTGTGTAATAAATAAGTATTTGAACTTAATTATAACTGGCGAATGTGCTGTACTTTTCCATAAAATAATAACTTGTGAACCACATTTGAGCAAATAAAGATTTATTTATTTATTTACAATTAGTATAATATTAAAAATAATGATATTTTCATTATAATAATTTTTAATAACAAAAAATATTTGGTCCCTACTGTTTCTGAAATATAATAATTATAAAACTGAAACGGCTTCTTTATAATTCCTTCAAAACCTAAAAAATATCCATGCGATAATACTAAAAGTAACCTACCTGAGGGTGAATATATAAATGAATCATCATTAAGCCCATTTAGTGCTTTTTAAGTATGTTGTTTATTTATTATTTGCTAGACTACCTAATAGCTTTAATATATACTCAGCTGTAAAAAAAATACTGCTGTTCAGAATGATATAGTATATTGCAGACTGATTTATAAATATTTGCTGAACACAAGTTGCTGTCCAAATATCAATATTTTAGCTTACCAATTATATATTTCTGCTCACAAATATACGAATACTTTGCTAACCGTATACATAACACCCTATCATAATCATGTTTCGATAACTAAATTTACTGTAATCCAAAAAGGTAAAATTGGAAGTGGTCACTTAATTATTTAAGTAAGTAAGTTAAGTAAGTTTAATTTAATCATATAACAAATACAGGAACATAAACAAATATTAATATATTATTGTTATACTGCAAGCAAATTTCAACGCTCAGCATTTATAATAAACAAAGTTTGCAGTAATTTACATAACTAATTACAGCACTCCAAACTGCCTGCATACCTCTTCTCTGCGCTATGAACATAATTTTGTTTTCCCGCCTTCATTTATAACTGCGTAGTTTTTATTAAAAGAAATGCTAATGGTATTTCTTGCTGTTTTATCTGTGAACTTTATATCTAAACGAACGATGTAATAAACAATTGTGTTTAGATATGTCAAAGTTAGTTTTTAACAGTTTTATGGATACTATAAGGCAGGCAGACTTTTGTCGTTGTACGAGTATGTTTAATGTAGAGTTTATACAGTTTGAGGGCGTCTGGAGGTCCCGCCGGCGGGTTAAAAGATGAATACTTTTTATTTATTGAATGTAAAGTTGCCAGGTTGCAAAAAGTCGCATGCTGTTTAAATTCCTATCAGAGTACTTTAGAAAATTCCTGAGACTATATTTTCCGGCAACTAACTCACAATCAAGTTTGATTTATCTCCTTGATCTCTGGAGAGCAACTTTTAAAAAATAAATGCTTTTTTTTCGAGAAACAATTCAAATGTTTTTATTTCCATTGAGAATCCATTACTTACCTAAATTTCTTTAGATTTGCTATGTTAATTGTTTTTTTTCTTTTGAAAAAATGCCCTACTATTTTTCCTTTATCAAGAAAATTAAATCGTTGTTCTATATTATCATATCGAAACTAAAATATAAAATATACGTTTCATGAGTATTATTACCGTGTACTCCATAAAATGCCGTTTCATTCTTATAGGTACCTGAAATGAATACTTATTCAGCAATTCCCAATCAAGTAAATAAATCATATTTGCCGACACGCGACTTATAACGAGCCTTGAATAACGTAGATTTATTCTTAACATAGCGAAAGCGCGGACTAAAATGGCGGCTATCATTAATCTTACAGTAAAAACATACTGAAAATAAAATGATGTAGGGAACGCAAAATATTTTCCCGGGAACTTAAATGTGTATTTATGGGCCACGATTTATGAATATAATGTGGCAATATTGAAGAGAAATGGGTTAAGTATTGTAAACTGAAATATTAACATTGATACTTTTTGAAATCACACGTAAAATATTTAAATTGGAAGAGTTTGCATTAGATAAACAATTTATTAGTGTTTTATTGCGCTGTTTTTCACGTTTTGAGAAAATTTCATGGGTGTAATTTTCACAGAATTAATAAAGTAAGGTACTTAAATAAATATAGTTTAATTGGTACATTATGAAATAAATTTATCGGTTGTTCTAACGATTAAACCAGTAAATTTATAGTATTACGACAAAACAATTTTCTATTATCAAAATTTATAAGCTTCATTATAAACTTTAAGTTTACGGCAATCTAAGAACCTTGTTATTGTATTATTATACCTGAGGAAATCACATCTGCAATTCTACAAAGCGAATGTGACAGGGCGGCGCTTACATAAGGTGACAAGGCAAATCTACTCATTAGCCCTCCTCTACCGTGTTAAAGCCTTATTGCTATGCCATCTGTCGTCACACATAAGCTGTGTACAACTACTATAGAATATTTAATACTCTTGCATTATAAAAGCCGCCAAATGCACCGTTCGTAACATTACCAAACACTTTTCGTATAAGCATTCAGAGATACCAATGGCCCTGTATAAAAGCGCACAAGTCCGTGCCATTTCATATTCCTCGCCTGAATGTCTTTGAATTGTAACATCAAAGACTCGCTTTTACACACAAAACACTCCCTTCATGTAAACTTAATTCACTTTTTATTCGTATAGAATAACAATGTAGCACTTAGCGTGCAGAGCTTTTAGGAGCGCGTATTTTTAACAGATTTGTTTCAGATTTTCTTAAATGGAAAATTTTATGTTTCGTTAGCCTTAGCTTCTATTAAGTATTCTGCGGCTTCGTTTAACCTTTCCTTGCAAAGTATTGTGTTCTAATTTTAATTAATGTTGATGATTAATGCTTATTGGTATTATGGTTATGTTTTCACACGGCCCTTTCAAAAAATATTAAGTAAGGCCTTGACATAAAAGGGATAAAAACAAACTGTCTCCCGATAATAAATTAATACACACGGCCATTTTATCCTAAGTTAATCCTTCTATGTTGTGCCTCGGCGCCTACCGGAAGATCATTTCAAGCCTCTGTTTAAAATATATGTGTAATATCAATGGACTTCACGCAAAGATCTTAACTATATCTCAAGAATGTTAAGGTTTTGATCTTTTTCCTAACATTCCTAGATAAGGTAGGCCCCAGGTGTTGTGAATTCAAATATGAGACGTTACAATATGTATTTACTTAGGCTTTGTTAAGCCTGTTTGTTTGTGAACTGTTTGATTTTAGTTTGCG
Source organism: Colias nastes (assembly GCA_907164665.1). Lineage (NCBI taxonomy): Eukaryota > Metazoa > Arthropoda > Insecta > Lepidoptera > Pieridae > Colias > Colias nastes. Next base: position 6,974 of record CAJQZM010023749.1, on the reverse strand, counting down.
TCGCTGAGCTTGAATTACATAACTATTTACAAGACAAGTTTGTCAAAGTGAGCTTCTCTGTATGTTCGTTATCAAAGTTTATGAGTGCGTTGTTTGTCCTCCCAAATATAACAAGGAGTGATATGTAAGACAATAAAACCTTATGAATTACTTAATAATTCTTATTAATAAAATTGCATAATTCAATGTTATTTTTATTACAACATACCATTCTCATAATGATGCGAAAAAACGAGAAAGCTTATTCTTAAAATAAGGATAAACTGAACTAAAATGAGCATTAATAATGCCGACATTTATAAGCGCTTATAGATCACAAATCATTGTTATTTTTCAAACAAAAGTAATTTATTCGACTGAATAGAGATAGCGTAAAATAAATATATCATCGAGTCACATTTTGAGCTATTATATAGTTGAATGCTATTTGAGAAGTGGGCAGCGGTCGTTGGCACCCGCCGCCCGTCAGTCATTACACCGTAGAAATAGAGCAAAAAAATGCAAGAAATTGCACGTCTTTTTACGGCACTACTCTGGAATATTAAAAGTTAAATGTTCCTTAGAATACATATATTTTTTATAGTTTTCTAATAGATTAAATTTAACAAACACCTCGAGCTGACGGATACACGTTTAAATTAAAATAATTGGCTGAAATTTACATTAACCCCATTGCATGTCATTAACACTCATTAATTTTCATTTGTTGCCCAAAATTATACATTTTGAAGTTTATATTTACAATCGCATTTTGTTTTCAGAACATCTGACAGCGTTATCACAGCAGTCTCAAAACAAAACAGCTGTGCTATTCTCGCAACTGTATCGGAGTCACGCGACGAGAGCTCACGCACCTTTAGCGACATTATACGATGACATTCGAACGTTGCTACGATCAAACCCAGAAATCGACGACACGAATGGGGTGGATTTGGGATCGCCGCCTCCAAAAGACATGGCTCAGAGCACGAAAAAGTTCTTTCGTGAGGTATTCCCGGTTGCGTATCAGAACGTGTTGAGATTGGACGCGAAGCAATTCACCCCAGAGTACGAAGCGTGCTTAAAAGACGCTTATGATGCCGTGCAGCCGTTTGGCGAAGTGCCACAACAGGTAAAATATTTTCTATTACTGCATGGAGTTCTTACATTTACTTCTTAATGAAAATGTATGCGAATTGCGAAAGCTTAATAAACGGTAATTTCCGCAGTTAGGTCAGGAGAACCTTAAATTAAATTAATTAATGTTAAATAATGACATTCTAGGGATTAATAAATAATAATATAAACAGTAAGATAAACTTTATTAGGTACCACGAAATATATTTAAGTATAATTTGTAGGTACACACATTTTTTCAATTCTCTTTCTTATTAATAAATTACAGTTAATTTTTAGTAAAGTTTCCGTTGTATGTTTGAATTCATTTATAATTCAAGGATATTATTTAGATCAATCTATTGATAAAATTTGTAATTACTTTCACTAATTGATTATGTGTGCTCAATGTAGCCATCATAAAAAAATATTAACGTGTATCTCTATAAACTAAAACAAATATCTATTAACTCTATCAAAATCACTAAAACAAATACATCAAAATCACTTGAAGCGGCATGAGCATTACTACAAGTACACAAAATGATTAAACATATTCACTCTATTTTATCTATTTTATCTATTTTTATTCATACAGTTGGGTGCATCCCTATCAAAATCGCTTGAAGCGGCACGAGCATTATTACAAGTCCTTGCGGTGGGCGCTGGTGCCTTGACAGCCAGCGAGCAAGTCATTAATTCCAATGAGGAGTGTTCCAATAAGATCCTGCGGTTGGCTGGCTGTTCGAGGTGCAAGGGATTCGAAGTCAGCCCCTGTAGAAGCTATTGCCTTAATGTTGCGAGAGGGTGAGTTATTTTAAATATATCTTTAGAGATAGTAAATGGAGTGTGGTTTTCTTTTTGATGTTTAAAATTAATTACTTGCGTCAAATGTCGTTTTACGTATCGTATACGTATGTATAATTAACTTTTAATGCCACACCGTTATTATCAATTTCAATTAGGTACTATAGCAATAAATGAAGAAATAAACAAAGAAAAATATTTTTACGCTTTTCCGATCTGAAAAAGGGAATCTTTTTAAAAACAACATGCACTCGTTTTCCACATTAAAAGAAAACAAAGGATCTCTTATTATGGAGCTAGCCTACATTTAGTAAGAAAAGGAAACGAAAATTATTTTTCCATTATATGAAAATGTTTTGCTACAAAATTTAGGTCTTGATTCTTTTGCGAGATTGAAAATTGTACCGTTATAATAAATTTCTTAAATCCTGAATGTCGCTTCGTGATAATTTGTTTTGATAGAGCTTTTAGCAATTTAAACGAAAGCAAAATAGAAAGGATTTATGTTTCATAATATATTATCTACTAAAACTTTTAAAAGTTGAGTTCTTATAAAAATGGTCATTAATTTTAAGGATTATTTTTTATCTGCTTGAGTATAATAGTAAAGTGTGAATATCATTTCATGACATTTTAATTTCATCTAAGCTAATTAGTTCTATGTATCTTTGAGTAGGTATTGTAGTAACGAAGGATTAATTCAACTAGGAGGATATAAATCATTTGAAATATTAATTTATCAAACATTAAACATACATTTATAAAACTTCTATTAATGGCAAAAGACGCTAGTTCGATTTCCGCCTCATGCTCTCTACGATTTTGGTATCTTCGACTCTTGCCAAAGAAGTTTCACTTCTGACACGTGTGCTCGGCACACACGCTTCTTTTTCTATACTTAAAAAGTATATTTATATCAAATTCTATTTACTATCCCCCTACAGTTGCATAGGTTCCCTAGTATCAGAGCTGGACGCGCCGTGGGCGGGCTACGTGGAGGGCGTGGAGCGGCTCGCGCGCGCGGACGCGGACGCCGCGCTGCGGGCGTTGGACGCGAGGGTCTCGGAGGCGATCATGCATGCACTTGAGAACCACGTGATTTTGGAGAAAAAGGTTCGTTTTCTTGTAAAATCTGGTGAATCATTTGATGGAAGATGTGTTTGTACTAATTAAAAAGTCCGGTAGGTAAGTCACTACCGGTAACTCATTGCCTCGCGACGTCCATTGTTCGAGAACGAAAAAGAATAGATGAACATAGATGTTAAAATAGGCTACCTTGTATATTTAAAAAATCTCTATATATAAAAATGAATCCCTATACCTCTTGGTCACGGGCTCACGGCATCACGCGTGAACGGCTTGACCGATTTCGATAATTCTATGATATTTTGATGTGTTCGTTATTGTCAGGAGAAGGATCTTAGGAAAGAATAAGGCACTCAAGAAAATTAAAATAATGCGAAAACATAACGGCCATATAAACTTCACGGGTTTGGCAATTTGCGAAGACAGATTAACCTCTGTCGGATCAGCTAGTAGTCAATAACATTCGAGGGCTCAATGCGTTGCGTGCTCTATGTATACACTAAGTTTCTCAAATAAAAAAATCATACAGCTTTATCCTGGCCAAAATCCGTCACACTTAACCATATAATATTTTGAACAAAATCTCTTTAAACTAGAGTAATTTTTCTCACACGACACATGCAATATCTTGAGTGGTTTATGCCCTCGCTACATATTACATTATGTTTAAATTGTCTCTCACCTCGTATATTGCTAGCACAAAGCAGACTCGCCTCTTGACTACACGTCCTTGTAATTTTGTTGGCGAGAATTGCTGAGATAACGTTAAATAAACATCCAGGCATCAATTTATGGAGAAATTAGAACTACGTCTAAAGTATTTAATATTGTATTTATGCTGTTAGTCATTATTATAAATTATGTTGATTTTTTTAAGACTTATGTAAAAACAATTGTGCTGTATGCTGGATCCTATATTAGTATAAGTTTGATAATCGTTCTCAATACCACACAAAGAACTATAGATTCAGCACCACTGCATAATAGTCAACTATAACAAATATTTAGCACTATATCCGCTATTACAAAACAAATCTATCTAGATCTAGAGTTTTGATTAATAACACTTCATCAGGTAGACAAAACGGGCTACAGAACTAAATTTAAACTAATTTACAGCCGCTAAGTACACAAGTTGTGCGAACGAGATAATTTTCTGCATAAAATATGCTTCTGAATCTACAATGAGCTTAACTTTTGATTTACAGCGAACGAAGCAATAAGTTGTGCATTTTGCACGCCATTTGAGCTTGCTAGCTAAATGTCACTGACCTAGAGTATAATTTATGGCGGGAAACGACAATGCAACTGAACATAGATAAATAATGAGCTCAGTTCCTACTAATGCAGCTGAATAAAAAATAAACAAAACATTTTATCACTATTAAAATATACATGAACAGCATGAATTCAAAAGCTAATTTATTAATACGACTTAAATTTGCATCAAGTTATGGATAATAAATATTTAAAAGTATAATAGAATGGATAGGCGTTCATAAAATTGATTTATATGTATCAAAACACAGTATTCCTACATAAAAAATCGAGTTTATGCATAATTAAAACCTGTCTACGAAATGAAAACAGTTTATGATATTTGCAACTAATATCTATTTCCATATTATTTAGTCTCTATTTATATTTTAGCTTCAGTGTGACTTAAATACCGAACTTATCCGAATTAAAATACCTTAATAACAACGACTCAGATGTGTTATTCTTTTAGTAGAGTTTCAACTACTTACCTATTATTACATTCATAATGATAGAAATAATTTAAATAAATCATAACGTAATTATAATAATGCACTAAATTACACACTTTGACGGCTGTATGTAATCTTGGCTAACTGCAATTTGTAGTTAACAAATGTTTCCTCAAACTTTCACACTGGCAGTAAGACACGAAAACTTGATACATTCGCTTTTCACAGCCAATAAAATTTACAATAATTCAAATTTTATTACTACAAATTTTTATTGTTATCTTTTGTGAAGTATCAAATGGACACAACTAAATTTATTCTCATAAATAGTTAGGTTTCGCTTATCATCTCGACCTAACATAAATAAAATTTGTTTCAAAACGTATCTTTCCCAAAAAAATTCATTCCTGCATATTTCACTCGATCCTTAATTTTAGCAGTTTTCCAAAATGAATAAAATAGAATAAGCCATTATTTTTTAATGTAGTTTTATGTTCTTCAAAATCGAACAACACTGCAGTTCATCTGAAGGCAATAAAGTTTGAAATTTTCTTATTATAAGTTTATGTGAAATTATGAGCCCATAAAGTGTGCACGTGGGCGAAGTTCAGGTCAATCGTGGGCGCAGGGCAAAGAACGTCTTCGCTAAACCACAGACGCTTTTAAACGAATTATACCTTTAGCCGGAAATATGTTTAATGTGTTACTAATTATATAGATTATATCTCTTTACACATAACACGATTTACATATTATCATTACAGCTTGCTCATTTTAGAGTATCATTTTTCATTTGAGTAGGTATAAATTGACCTGATACAGTTGGAACATAGAAATAACGATGTTCATTAGTTAAAAATGCCGTATATGTGATTAAACATTTCAAATTATAGATTTATTCAATTTTTATTTTAATCTAGTTCTAAGTACAATACGTAGTTAAATTTTATTGTATGCTCGCGGTACGAATGTATAAGTGCTTATGTTGAATTTGCTTCGCGGATAATAGGCTCAGTACGCGTGGGCTTCCACTTAATGAATATTGAAATCGTGAAAGCATTGAAGAGCAAATGTGGGCTACATTGAATTCGACATAATACATCATTCTATACTTCGGATCATTATAATTCACTGTTAAGTGTTTCTTTTACCGCTTTCAATTCTCTAAAATCGTTGTGCTCACATTTTGCTCACATAATACTTCGTTTAAAGCAGCTTTCAATAGATCTTGGCTAGGAAAATGCTTCCAAATATACGATGATATTTTCCTTGTTTTATCACACAATAGTCCTAGCAATCAAGACGATATAATTGTCATGTAAACTACGTACACATATATTATTTTGGAATACAAAATTCAACCAACACACCTACGTATTCCAAAAGTAATAATGCGCATAGAAATCTTCGTCACTGTTCGGCAACTGTCATATTCCCGGAGCATCCGAAGACGATATGTATATAGAGTGGTTAAATGCATTTTCTTCATGCATAATTTAGTAAAATTATGTGTTTTGTGCTAAAAGAGATTAATATTGATTTGTAAGTAACGATTTTGTTTCGATAATTCCTTGTAAGTAAATAGCGAGGATAATCCCACGATTGCGAAATATCTTTGTTGGATTGATTTACTTGGAAAATTTTACAGTACTTTTAAAGTGTCTTACTGAAGCTGGTGTAATAATGGAAGAAAAGAAGGTTAAAATAACACAAAATTTATATTGTAAAAAATATTATTTTCAAACACAGGTTTACATTTAAATTTTAAATCATAGAAATCTAATCATTAAAATCTCAGTTCAAAAGTATTTACAGAGTACTGTAATGATGTATAGATCATTCCACAATATTATTACAATTACAAAAAAAATTAAAATAACAATCAAAATCAGGGTTAATCTTTATTTCTGACATTGTAGATACATCCGAACTTTCATTATGCTCTTCTTCATTTTCACTTTCCCTACTTTTTTCACCTGTGTAAATAATCATTTCGTCGATTAATTCATTCACCTTCAAAAACAAAACCAAGAAGGGTATGTAATAGCAGCTCTATATAATTCCATACAGAGAGAACACGTGCAGTCACAACCAATATTTAAAAACGACTGAAGGATTTTTGAATTTTTTGACTGACAGGCTACCGTCACCTACCACCCGAATTGTTTTTGATTGTGTATGACCGTGAATTGACTTCTATTTCTTTTGAACAAGGTGTAAAATGCAAGTGCATTGTTTAGGGCTCTTACGATTCAATGATTCGGGTGTTTTTGGAAA
>CAJQZM010023744.1:0-14564 GCA_907164665.1 Colias nastes | reverse complement strand
GAGTCAGTGACGAAATTAGCGTTTTTTAGATATAAATAAAATCTGAACTATAAAAGCTAATGTAATTAAAACTTAATATGTTCAATAAGTCCGCTATTGACAATATATCCCGAAAATTTTGTTGATCTAGCATAATCCAAACCCAAGTTATGAGGGTTCAAAAAAACGTCGAAGCGCTTCGAGAAAAGGTAGGTAGTGCCCGTGCGCTTCGCTTTCGCTTGGCTCGTCTTGGCGGGGGCACTACCGTGCCCCCAGATCTAGGTGGTTCATCTCGCGTAAATGATATTTTTTATGTAAAAGAATAGAATCAGTTTTACTTGGCATACAACGAATGTTCTCTGAATATTTTTCCGTAGCTAACATTTTCAAGACTCTTAGAGATCTTAATATATAGAAGAAAAGTAAAGAGCTGCACGGTTAGACTGAGATTTTAATTGTGAGACGTCACTTTGTATTTAAAAATAACGAGCTAGGCTAGCTCTAAAGCTTACTTATGTTTTAATTTTCTAATAAATAACCTGAACAAGTTGCTTGTGCAATATAACTTTAATGCTGGTAGTTAACTCTGCTAAAGATGTTTTCATTCTTCTTATAATTAATTACGAAACCAAATTTTGATACGCATTCGACGTCAACTTATAAATTACTTAACTGCGTAATAAACAGTTATTACTTGGAGAGTTTATAGTATCTATGAACTATGAATATATTGTATATATTAATAACACAATGCCATTCTAATATGTCGTACTTGTAACAATGTGTCAATGTGTTCGTAGATCGTAACAGATTACATAGATATAAGCTGATATCAAAGTGAATATATTCCACAAGATATGGCCTACTAACATGATTACTTTGGACAAAGAGGATGCTGAGATTGCATCAATTAACGAGTGATTTCCTCTTTATTAAAAAAGTTGTCAGGTTACGCGAAAAGAACATCAAACGACCATTATATTTTTAATACATAGGAGGAGGACTTTAAGAAAAAATGGGTAGTATCGGACGAAGACCACAATAACGTTTGTAGTGGTTATGTGATTAAAGTAGTAAAAGGAAAAATTTGGAAAAGTTCATGCTACTAATAAATAATTTAGTTTATTCATTATGATGATTCTTTTCTGCACCGGCTCTTGGCTTGTGTGAGAGAACCGGTAAAGTCAAAAAGCTTGTACAAAATAAAACGACAAAATATATTTTCTCTACAATTGGAAGTTAAAGTTTGTAGAGTTTTATAGAAAAATAAAGTCACTTTATACAACAATAAAATCTTATAATGAAAGCTTTAAAATTCAAAATGCTTTATTTAACCAAAGGGCGCCGAAAGAACGTTCTGTATCCATTGATGATTCGCTATATGCTTATATGTAATTTATGGTAAACTTTTAGTTACAAATGAATCGCTACAACTAATATTAAAACACGTGTTCCACATTTCATATTCTGCTACAAAATTGAAAAACAGTTTAACTACCTACACTCTTTTTGCCGTACCTTATACTCAGTTTCATAATCCCACATTATAATATCGTCCATTGTTTGAGCACGTACGGCAAACTGTCCATCGATTCCAACAAAAGTCCAAGTTTTAGTTGGAAGCGGTGTGTCCCGCCCGTAACCTAATTAATCACTGCCACAATAAACGACGATTTACTGTGATGTTGAAAAATGCCGGGCTACGAAACAGAAGGGTTGAATGCACTAGCTGTCTGGCTTTTGATAAAACTTCTTTCATCATACGTTTATATTAGCCAATTTAGTTGTACGGTATCAAATACGTTTAGGTATATTTCCGTGTTCATAACAATAGCTTAAGTACATTCTATAGCGCAGCCTATATCAAATATAGACCCACCTTGATCATTTGTTTATATCCCTTAGCATTATATTGGAACATGATAATAATTATAGCTATTATCAATATATCATGTTATTTGACTTTGTTTTGTTACAATCAAATTGCACTAATAAAGCAATATTTTTTTGTCAGATTTGATCCAGTGTTTAACAGCCTTAATACTTTCCTTTTGTGCTAAACCTTGCTCCGTTCAGCTGTCCAGTGATATTAACGTAAATTGCAGGAAACGTATCGCCGGTGGGCTTGCAGTACAATGGTGCCGCTGTGGGTGGAGGAGGGAGCGGAGGAAAACGACGAGGGCAGCAGGTCCAGAAGGACCCCAGCAGAGCACGCCGCCCGTTGGCACGCACGCCACCTCGAGCGCGTGGGTCACCTGGACCGGCGACGAGGCGGCGGCGTCGTCGGTCGCTGGGTGCGCGCAGCGGCCGCCGGCCCCGGCCGACCCCTAGTTCGTCTTAAGCCTTGCCTATCAGTTTGTCAACTCGTCGAGCAACACTGCCCATACTTTCTGCCGGCGGACCGCGCTCCTGCTTACCCGACGCAATATGCGGGCGAGCCCACGTTCCTATGTCTCGGTAATGCTTTTATTTTTATCTTTCACTATAGATTTAATTTATTTATTTTAATTATCTAATATTTATTTATTATAATATTTTATATGAATAAGATATGAATTTATTTAATTTAAATAAAGCACCAAGGCTAAACTATTTGTTTACTTAGTTTATATGAAAAAAATTGAATGCCCATGTATCACATTAATGATATCAAAACAAGTTACTTTGACTCGGAAGAAATTTTTTGATAGGAATATCCATTGTTATTACATAGAGAAAGTTTACAGCGCGCCCTTTCTTCGAACAAATGTATGCTGAATGCATGTGTTGTGCTGGCAAATAACAGTAAAAGGGACGTTTTAGGCTCGATTAGTTCTCCACCGCCGCTTGGCCGCAGTTCAAATTGAGAATACTAGTGACAAATGGTGCTTACTGTAAACTGCACGCTTTTTATATTTCTTTGACCAATTGTTGCTTCACTTTTCTTCACATTGACCCTTTATTCTTTTGTACAATTTCTTTGAACTAAGTAGCTTGCGGCTAAAGCTTCCTCACAAAGAGGCTACTTTTAATATTTCAGCGCTTTGAACTGATAGTTAACTCCATTTTATAGAGCTATTCATATTGAAAATGTTTTGAATTATTTACTTTTTATAGTCTTTGAATTCAAAGCTTTATATTTATAATGATTCACGGCTCTACAAGTACCTGTCGACTTCTTTTACACAATTATTTATATGCGTTTTAAAATGAACACTTTTCCAGATCCACGCATACCCGAGACCGGCGCTCAGGCGAACAAGTCCAACTACGGCCCCGACGACTGCTGTTACTGGTACTGCGAAGGCCGCCTCTGCTACCACTGCGAGTCGCGGCTGAGCGAGCCGCAGCGGCCCGACGCCGAGCGCTGCAGCCCCGTCGTGGAGCGCACCGCCACCTGCTCCGTGCCCTACCAGGCGCCCGCCTCGGCCCCCGCGGCCTCCCCGCGGCCGGCCCTCCTCGCCACAGCCCTCCTTATCACACTCGCCTCCATGGTGCGGACTTTCTGGACGTCGTTTTTACCTCTAGTGAATGTGCGTGAATCGAGGTTATAGTTTTACGTTTACGTGCGTCGCACCATCGTGTACTGCGACAGCCGAACCACGTTGGAAACTTTTACTAGTGATGTACTTATGATAATAAAAACGCTTCGGTAACGTTACCGAAGCGGCCGGAGACCCGCGACGCCGGGCCCGATCCGCCCGCGCCTTCGTACGGCATCGCGGGCCCCCGGCTCGTATAGACTCTAAGTTAATATTTGTGTCCGATCGTTCATTGATAAACGAAAAAACACCAATAGTTCTATATCGTTACTAAGATGTCTGAAGAAAACTTCGCCGTTGACGATGTTCCAGCCAGTATATGTATGTCGAGAAGGTTTTTAAATATTTTGTTGGAGTTATTTATTACATTTTTAATGTTGATTATTTTGTAGCCAATATTGCAAAAGTATTTACAGGTTTTAATGAAATAGTAATGCATATTTTGTTAATGTTATAAATAGTAATTTTGCAAGTATTCACTTCCCGATATATGAGGTGGTCTTTTTGCACAAAATGTGTAACCGTGTCAGCCTGCAATCTGCATGGTTGTAACGAGTAGAAGAGTTTTAAGTCGCACGGCACTCTTATGTATAATTATTAAATAATTGAGCCGGGAGTCGGAAAGTTGTTACAGATAAGCAATTGTTTTGCATTAGTGGAGGAAACAAAATGTTGGCATTTGTGCGGCTTTAAAAATGTAAACGTCACATATAACCATAATGTCTAAATTGTATTAAGTCATTAAAGCACACATAGGATAACACGAGTAATATATTAAGATTATTTTAAAACAGATTGACAATAGTGTTACATGAATGGGTTTTAGAAAATTATTTTTGTAACGATATAGCTTGTCGCGGCATAGAAGAAAAGGGTATATATAATATTAGGTTAAATGAATTTGAAACAATGCGATCAGTAGTTTTTTTGTGTGTTAGGTAACAATAAATACTTAAAACCAATATTTATTAAAAATGGATTCATTTTATAACCATGAAGGTTTCTTTTAATAATTAATTAATCATGATTCTTTTTATTATTTTTGTAGAGAACACGATTTCATTTGCTTTATATAATAATATAAAAGGTCATTGTTTCTATGTCCATCGGTCAAAGAATGCCTAACACTGGTCTATAATATATAATATATGTATTAAACATTGAAAGAAATGAATATTAGGGTTAAATAACGTAGTTGTTGTTTTGTAAGAAGTAAAAAAGAATAAATTATATGTAATAATATATCCGTCTTATGAAAGTATGATATTCAGATTGTAAACGTGGTTGAGCATGATTTTTATATGATATTTGTTTTATAATATATATAATGTACATTTATATTATGTCTTGTATATTGCAGTGACTGTCACCATGTTAATGGGTGCAGTCCTTTTGAATAATTATATAGGTTACTACAGTGTTTGTTAGTTTTCTTATTTAAAAAGAAATAATATGATAGTTGCGTCGTTGAAGATTACGTGATCAAAATCAAAGTAAAATTAATGATTGTAAAGACTTTATCGAATGAACATTTGTTGAGAATATTATCCTCGGACGAGGATGTAGTTGTTGATTGCAAAGATAATGATAATAATATTAAGTAAGTTATTTTTTACGTTTTTAATGTGTGTGAATAAAACTAAAACGGTTTGTTGTTTCCACTCCCTGTCTTTGAAGAAAGACCACCGAGGGTGCTAATTGTCTATTAAAGCTTATTAGAATTTTATTTTCTACACTTTAAATTTATCTATCCACTTGCACACTTAAAGTTTACATACATATTATTTACATTATAACACTTGGTTTCTAAATTTACATTTATTTTTTTGCTTTGCTTTATTTCATGGAAGGATTGCATATACCTACTCAGTCTTATTTATTTAGAAAACTTATTTTTTTTTGTATTCATAAACTATTAGCTGAACATGTCTGAACTACCTACCTATTTGTTTAAAAGTAATAAATGTTAAATGTAGTTAGTAATATCTATGTCTCACATTGATCGATTTTAATTCATACCTGTTACGAATATACTTCTTTATTTTGCAAAAATGTCTATACCTACAACGAATTTAATTTCCATTAAAACGTTTAGACATCTGAATATAGGTATGACCTCTATTTTTTCGGAAATTCTTATATAGAGCAATTGAGTTTTTGAGTTACACACCTCCAATCGAGTTTATTCAATCGTGATGCCTAGTGCCTTCACTCGTTTCGAAGTGAAAGCGGTTGCAAGGTTAGATTAAAATACGGAATAAACTAACTGCCAGTTCTGCCGCCAATATAGAACAATTCAACTTATGATGCTGTTCATATGATGTCGAGTCGTAGGAAATTAATTGAAAGTTAATTGTAACTAATAATAGTACATAGCGTTCACAAATCAGTTATAGATTTAAGCCGTAAGTATGTAATAACTAATGAGTAATCGTTTAATTAACGTCGTAATGAGTAATTGTTGTGGCGACCGCTCATGTTTCATTTTATATAAAATCTAGTATGAATTAATGAAGAAATGCACAGAAAGCGTCATAATTTGGAACGGATAGTGGTACAATTTGATATCTTGAGTGAAAACTTCCTGGACGATGAACCAGCCCCAAAATGATACAATATAATAGTTAAATATTTGAAACTTTAAGCCAAAAACCCACGTTATTTTATTATCTTATTCTTCACGTTTACATAATATTGAAACATTAACAATTCTTTGGACGTTTTAATTCGTTTCATTTTCTCTAAATTTCACTTAGCAACCTCATGTGACTTGAATGAAATTATAAATTTTAATAATTATCAAAAGTGAGTTATAATAGGTACAATAGGTAAATAACGACCCATATAGCTTGGGCATTTCTCACGATATCTATGTGTAAATTATCAAAATTTAGAATTAGAAAATGAATTACTAGTACATAATTAGTTGGATCAATTTCGAGCACTCGTTAAAACTTACACATTGACCGTACATTCCTTCTTTTTGGATATTTCTACTCTCACTCTTAATAATCTTCTCTTCTTGTCCACTATTTTAACATTAGAGTAGAGTATTAAAGACCAAAAGCGAGGAGTTCGGTTCGAATGTTGTTTGTGATTATATGACATGCCTCATTTTTTATTTACAATTTCATGTATTTTTCAACGATACATATATTTTGGAAATAAAATAATCACTCAATCCCATTTATTGTGCAACTGGTTAAAAGCACGCGACGATAAGAAAGAAATCGGGTTTTAGTAATTTTTTTAATTTTTGTAGGAACACCTTAGCAATAATTGGTAGTGTTTAACTGTTATCCATGTAGAAATCACATAGACGAGGTCCGCTCATGAACAAAATTCAGTGAATAGTGTCTTTAGTAGGTTTAATATAATGAGTGTATTTCGATGTTTATTTAAATCTAAAATTTGGTGTATTTTACGTTTTATAGTTTAATTAAATGTATGTTTTGATGTACATAAATAACGTGTAAATGTTTAACGCACAAATGTTATGAAAGAAGTTGCTAACAATGTATGAATATTATGTACTTAGCTGTAACTATAACTGGAAATAAATAGCATAGGAATATGAATGTAGTTACTTTGGTGCGAATTCAAGTTCAGTGTCACGATTTATGTATTGAGTGTTTTCTGAGTTCATGTTAAAAATTGGCCGTAATTTTATTACCAGACCTTTAGTATCTTGTTCAGTTTATGTTTGCGAAGAAATTTTGTGTACACGATTTATCCGGACACGCACAATAAAACTATTTGCTTTCGGGGTTATAAGTGAACTGTAATTACATATTGCACAGTTTGTATAATAGGATAATATATTTTTCTTCTTCGTAATACTAATGTAAGGGAAACAACACCAAATGTTAGCCTTCTTCATACTGTAAAATGGATGTTACATATTTTATACGTCGAAATTTAGGAATTATGTTATTGCATACTCACAAGATAGACTTACAAATGCGCTTATTAAAAGAAATATTATATAAGTCGATAAGTGTCGCGAAGATACCTCTAATAACCTTGTATTGCATGACAACGAAAAACTTCGTAATAGTATTAATGTCTGTCAAAAACATCACCATCTTTCATCTGTTCAAAACATTTGAAAACATAAGGTTAAAATTCATAATCGCGATATTGTACATGATATATGTCTCACAGCTAACGACCATCAAATTTTATATCAATATATTACAGCGATAAGGTAGTTTACGCGATTGTATTAGCCGTGTTTATTAATCAGAGAACCTAGGATAAATATTGTAATCTTATAACAATGGCATATCGAGACGCTGGAATGTCAAACTAAATACGAAAGATACTTGGGGTCGAAGTATAAACTGAATTTTTATAATCCAATAAATAATTGAAAGTATGTTGCTCAGTTGTTGACTCCGACGACAGCCAAAAAGTCGAGGGTTCGGAACTAATCGAGTAGCTATACAAAATGGTTTGCCGATGTCATGTAACATCTGCTAATGTGGACTAAAATTGGCCAAGTTATACTAGCATGGATTGTGGATCTTAAAGATTGCCCTGCAGAGGCAACAAAAATGATGAAATTACAAGAAGCAAAAATACACGGTTTCACTTGACTTGGGGCTTATTCTATGAATTTGTCAAGGGCTTTCAATTATTTACTAGGTTATAAAGTTACGATACGGTCTTTCGAATAGTATTCGAATAGTTTTAATGTAATTAGACAATAAACAAGAAGGAATAATCTTTTGCACATTGAATTAGAATATGATCGTGGAGATAGATCGAGTTATATATATGTGAAATTTGATGGTCGGTTACAGTGCAAAGTTCAATAACATAAAATGCTCACAATAGAAAAGAGAAGGGTATGGGTGTGATTATCATTTTCGATTTTGAATTGGTTAATTAGTCAATTAATTGTATTCACTGGTACGATCACATTGTGTCAGATTATAATATAAGTACGATTATTAATACGTTCGATGAGGCGATGGCTGTAAGGTGCATGCGGTGATTCAACCATGTCTTATGAAAAATATGTAAGTACCAAGAAATAGATTGTATTATTATTGACTACTACCATAAGAGTTTGTAATCGATTCATCCATAGGTACCTACTGAAACCCCGAAAGTGCTATTTCTTCTTTCAAATTACTTATAAATAGAATTGTAATATATAATTTTTGCCAATGAAAAGTCATATGTTTATGTACATCTTTGAAACAATCAAGTGACTAAGAGAATATCGACTTATTTTTAATATTATGCACTATTAATAATTAATTCAATAAAAATACACCATTTTGAAAAATGGTTAATGGAGTTTATAGAAAGTTATATACAGAGCAATATTGGAAAAATTTATTCTCTTAGCCCCTTCTTTGTTGAGTGCCTTAATGGCTATTAAATCTACTTGTGACTCGAAAATTCCATTTGTTAAAAATACATTAAAAACAATATAAACATTCTATTCTATTTGTTAATTTTATAGAGAAAATTAATAGAGTTATGTTTATCTTTTAGTACGATAATTTCGACTTAATGCTAATTTTAATATTAATAAGTTCTAGATCATATAAATATATTTTTATCAGAGAGCACGCATTCAGTACGTCACAAAATTTTGTCTCGTAAGTTGATATGTTCGTAAATCATTAAAGAACGCGGTTATGTATCTAAAATCATAGTGAGAGAGTTAGAATAGTGTAAAGTGTAATATTAAATTGAAAAGTGACGACGAGAATGAACCCGATGCGGGTCATATCGTCGGTTGCGACTGCCACAGTAAGCAGGCCTCCTATATATTAATATGATCTAGGATGTGTCGTAGGTGTTTCTCGAGTAGTGGTCGTGTACTAAGACTTTTTCGCCTCGTAAATAATGGTTGACCGATTTTACAGTCACGTCGGCGTTACACACCAACAATCCTCTATTATTTACAAACGTAAACATCTCGAACATAATATGTGAGGCCGTCCTGGGTCTATGTGCTATGTGGTACATGCGACCGTTGAACACGCGGACGGCGCGAACGCTTGTGTGAGTGTAGAGTCGGCGCTACGAGCCCGGCGAGGAGGGCGTGAGCGCTGGCCTACAGCTACGCCGTAGAGCGAGCGCCGGCCACCCTTCTCATGTATTAGCATCGTTTGACACTCGAAGTAAGATTAATCGATTCGTATAAATGTAGACAGATTTTGAAATTTAATATTATTTGCATTTTCCTAAGAGTTAGAACGATCGAGACAGTAGGTCGCACGACCGTGTTATGAAGAATTGTGGAGATGTTTATTAAAAAAGTGCGTTTATGAAAATGAAATAAAAACGAAAAATATTGTCGATAAACTTGTAATTACTAACTTAAGTGGAATTATAAGAGGAACAGAACATGTTAAATAAACAATTCAAAAAATGCAATCAGGTCTCTTATTTTTTATTCACATTAATCATAATTTTAACAGAGTTAAAAGGAATATAAAGAAACACATGAGTTTTGTTTAAATGATTTAATACAAATACTTCTCTTACTTCAATATCACACTCGAGCTTACATCATCTATTTATATTAAGTATAAAAACTATGACTTCGAATTAAATTATTGTTCTCGCAACAGTATAAAAGTTCGCACTCGTCAACAGTACGGCGTTCGCTATACACAATATATCGAACGCTAACAGACACACACACACACACGATCACAGAGAGAGACGCAGTGTTTCTTTGCACTAGGCGCGCACTGTGGAGGTAAGCGTAAACGCCAGCGTTAAACTGAGCACCATCCAAGTAGCAGGCGACGTCATGACCGCCCCACTGTTCCCCCTGTTCCCACCCGCGTCATCGGCGCCATCTGTCCAAACACGTAACAAATAATTTAACGGGTGAACATAAAGCGATACGATCGGTGCATCTGTGCACAATAAGTGCAATGAACAACACAAATGAGTGATGAATGTAATGAGGCGTAAATCCCGCAAAACAAATCTGTGTTTTTCAACAGTTTTACCAAGCAAAAGAAATGAAAAGAAACCTACGATGCGAGTGAGTGATGGCGCGACGGAGGACGTTTCTAGTCCTCCTTAGGTAACGGAGCCCAAGTACATACTACAGTAAGGCTCCTGACTGAACGTTGACCACTGAAACATGAACTCGACTTTAGCAAGTCTTTAGTGTCACCGTTACCAGCTAACTACTTCACTTTACTATTTACATTACTACTCGTACATTAGCATGCATAAATTGATATCTATATGCATAGAGCAAGTATAGTTATCTCATTTTCCTGAATATTTTATTTTGTTATCTCAATGATTGATACTTTTGATGGGTCGAATTAAGCATGCAGTCGTATATTCGACAATGTTAGTCACACACAAATCAATTCATTTAAACCGTATCTAGGTGCACTAAGTATGAATAATAAAACAGTCCCAACTATAAAGAACGATGAACTATGAAGATGATTCACACCGCACACGTGACACTTCAAACGTGAATGTGGAAATAATCTTACATTACAAAGATGGCTAGGATTTTCTCTAGTAGCACCCGATGAACTTTAAATACTTAGGTCGAAGCGGAGAATTTTACTCAGGAATGAATCTAGAAAATGATCTACAATATAACCAACAGTTTCCACAACCTACTAACTATGTGGTCATACAGGACTTACTAAACTAACTAAACCCTTTATGAACAAAATGTAGTCTATTGACGTTAATTCATCAATTTAACATGTAAAACCCTACGTCCCATCTAAACTACACTACTTTTGATTCAATATGAACCAGAATGAATTATGTATAAACTAGGTATGAACTATGTTATGTAGGAAGCTTGATACGAAGCGTACGAGTAAGGAAGCACATGCCAAATCGCTAACAAGCTCTAAGCGCATCCTACTTATCACTACCATGCAAATGTGATAAAATTCAACGTACACACAGCGCGTGACATGACTGCCGGTATAAAAATCACCGCTATTGTCTTATAATCTCACTGGTATTCATATCCTCTATAACTAATTGAGTCTTTGTTTATGTAATATTATGTACAATATTCAGGAGCATCCATCCGGGCTATTTCCTGAACCAGAAGAATGATCTGGGAGCGGTTGATTTTACACCTAAAAGACAAACACAAAACACACAAATTGTAACGTGTAGAGAATCCAGTCACCAACACGTTATTTAAAACACTGAAATCTGTGAATGACACTTGAAAACGAAAAGTGCACCATTTCAATTAATTACTTTGTTGTGATTGAAATTGCACTGCGTGTTAACTATACAAACATAGTATCTAAACAAGATCTATTTTTTTTTAATAATTGAATATATTTTTTTACTGTGAAAAGAATTTGGTACTTATATAGGTACCTACTCTTGTTTTAGATACAGTTTAGCATTGCTTTACTAGTGTTTTGGTGATCTTAAAATTTGTGCATTTAAAAAATTCCTTAATTAAAGTTTACTTTTAGGAATACGTCAAAAATTATAATATTTACGAAAAAATATTTTTGAATTTATTCAAATAATTTTCAACGTATCTTAGGTATGTTCGTAGGCGCCCAGAAGCCGTGGTGTTGTGACCGGACCATCAACCATCAACCACTGCTTAAGCATAAGCCAAACAAAATGTTAAAATATATTTTATTGCCATTGCAAAACTGGTTAGTATTTCATACTTTTAGATATTATGTTAAAGTTGTTATTTTTTGCTGTTAGTGCGTTTTGTAAAAAGAATGTTAGTTATCATTAGTATATCAAAAGATTTTTGTTAATTGCGAAACGCATCGCAGGTTAGTATCTGAAAATGGTTATGACAAAAAAACAAATCATAAAACAATAAAACAGTCAAATCAAAGACAATTCAAATACAAAAGAAAAGAAATCACAGTCTACAAAAAGGAAAACTAATCTAATACAGTATTTTAAGAAACATAGAACATACTGAATTAACAGAAACATAACAGACACATACAAAGCAGACTCATTCAACCACAGACAGTGGAGTTGGTAAGACGGTCCTAAACATCGGAAATAAAAAAACTCTTGGTATTTGTTGGCTGTTTCTGTGTAAAATAAATCAATTATAAATTATCCATTTGCATATTAAACGTAAATATTTAAAATGTCTTATAATCACTCTAATTATTTAAATCTGCAATCATATTTCCCCCACAATTTAATCATTTTTGAAAAGATTGTAAATTGCTAGCTGCTAGCACGGTGCTTTAGCAGAGCACGCGAAATTTTCTGCCCTATTATTTAAAGTCAAAACAGCTTTCACTTTCAACAATAAAGTCCCTAAAACCAAGAGCCGCTGGACGCCGGAACATACCTGCGTCGAACAGAATGTCGCCAACATCATCGTCGGCTTCTGGCGAGTGTGTGAGGCGCGCGTTACCTCCGACAGTGCCGCGCGGCGCTGAGCTGCAGCCGAGCCACCAGTAGGCACTCGACCTGGGGAACGCTGGCGTGTCCATGTCCACCTGGGATAGGATTTGTGGTCATTCGATAGGAAAATACATGACTTAATAGGATAATGTACCGCTCATTCGAATGGAAAGTCAATAAAATCTATTAAATTATCTTGATTTGCTGAAATGAATTGCGTTAAGTCTGTATGTTAATGTATTTTAAATGCAATTCAGTATCACACTAGAATCGTATGTTTATTCATTTTTGAAATTCCATTAATTCTTGAACTTCATTTTACGTTAAACATTGATAACGGGTTAGATTCAATTGACATTAATTTAAGTTACGAAATCAATACTTACACTGAAACTTCTGTCATTAAACCGCCAATAAGATCCACCCTTGAAGAAGTACGTGTAACCATTCGTATACTGTAAGGCCGCGTCAATGTTATCCGGGATGCCTTCCCAGTTGGACAAGGGTTTGGGGTAAGTCGACTTGACGGGGGGACGCTGAGCGGGGTCGAACCTCCAGAACTTGGAACCTTTGTAGAAGTAGATCTTGCCGTTTCCTGACCATACGAGGGCTGCGTCTATGTTGTCTGGGATGCCGGTGAAACCTGAAAATTAATTACATTAACGTTTTGAAAAGCTTTTTAGGACATTCATTAATATTATTCAAAGCCAAATTGTGAATCAATTGAAAGGTTTGTTAAGAGCACGTTACTAGGAATAAAATTTTGGTCTGTCGATAATAAGCAAAGAAGCTTTTAGTAAAAATTTAACTGCCTGGTATTTTAAATTACCTTCACTAATTTCCTTAGGATAGTCGCCGTCCATCTTCTGGCCGTTATACCTCCAGTATTTAGATCCCTTGAAGAAGTAGGTTTTGCCGTTTTTGTAAGTGAAAGCTGCGTCGATGTTACCGGGGAGACCAGGCCAGGATCTGGCGATGAGACGAGGGTATCCAGCTGCTACGCCATTTTCTGTCAGCTTCCAGTAATGCTCTCCTAGAATTAGTATATAAATAAATTCAGGACCACGTTTAGACTGTATGGGTTACCCTTTAGAGGGTTATATTTTACTTGACAGTTGACACATACAGCGCTGACATGATTGATGGCCTTTACTAGCTCCGCAATGACAGTCAATATTTAATATGTCGGCATTTATGTAGCATTAATCGTTTTATATGTTTTTAATAAATAACGTGTTGAAAATCAATTTTATAGCATAAAACAATAATTTACCATTAAATGCTTGTATGAAAAAAATATTAAAGTTACATGGTTTTAATATACCATACCTTTGAAAACAAAAGTAGCACCATCAGCAGAGTTAAAGATCGTGTCGATTTTGGGATCAGAGCACAGCGTGGGATCTTCGGAGGCAGGTTGTTGTGTTGTGACGCGTGGGATTGTGGGGTTTGGCGCTAGACTACCACCGATATCTAGTTGTGTTTTGTGTCCATATAATGCCTGAAAACAGAACAGTTAAATGTTTTTGTATTGCTTCATATACTTCAAAAGGTACCTTTTGGTCCTTTCATATAATACTAGCATGTTATTCAAACATATAATTGTCTTCATTGTATTTTTATCTATTACCCATTAAAAAGATCTTTTCTGACAAAAACTTTGTATAAACTGACTTATTGTGCTAT
>CAJQZM010023741.1:0-15347 GCA_907164665.1 Colias nastes | reverse complement strand
CAATATGAGCAGAGCAGTGAAGGGAAATATTGGGAAAACGGGAGAAGTTACTCCATTTTTTAAGCTTCCGTCGCGTGTGCAGCCTTAATGGTTAAAGCTAGATAGAAATCATGTAAGACACAAATGTTCTTAAATTATTATTATTATATGAAAATAAATTCCTAGACAGCATATGTCTATCTTTTAAAATTGACTCACAATAACACGTGAAACTTCAATAGCTTAGCAATTCGGAGCTTTCTGATTATATTTGTCTACTCTTACGTTTACAACACTCTCACTCATCCCTAATTAAAAAAAGTTAACATTATTACCTATTCAATAAAAAAAGAATCATGTAAATCGGTGTAGAAACACCAAAGTTATACATGAAATACGCTTTATGTCATCGCGCGTGAATACAGAATCATGCAGCCATAAGGATTATTTTTGTTGCCGCGTTCGACGCGCTTCGCGGCAGGAGCTATAAAAAGGCGGCGGGTCCGCACCCGTTTCGCGTTGTCACGGCATCACGTGTGAACGGCTGAACCGATTTCGATAATTCTTTTTTTATTATATTCCTTGAAGTACGAGGATGGTTCTTATGTAGAGAAAACGTAAATATGTACCACGGGCGAAGCCGGGGCGGACCGCTAGTCAACAATAAAGATAGTCGTGCGCTAGAAACGCTCTTGTCATCATCTTTCATCGTTGTGTCACTGGCTAAGATTTATGAATAACCTCCTAATTAAACACCCGGCAAAGTAATTTGTATACAATTGATTTTAATTTAAATAAATTGCTTAGAACGCATTGAGAGATATAAAGATTTCGTTACAAGTAATATTGCAACCTTGACTCGATTCAAATTTTTGTAAGAAACAAATTCAACTCGTAGACTGATACGAATATAAACTAAGAATCCATTATTCATAAGCGTAATAATAATATACATACGTACGTACATCCGTTTTCAATACAATTTGAATACGAAACAGAGAACATTAAAATCGAATTATGCAGTAAGTACCTATATCTACGGATGGAATTTTTCGATACATTTGATGTCGTTAGGAACCAAATGAACCATATTGTTCATCTATGTAACATATTTAAAAGTTATGCTGTTATCGGAATGACGAATACCTACTATTCAATATTCAGGTCTACATTCATTTCCATATTTATTGATTATAAACACGAATAACACGAAAACAATATGAATGTGCGTCACGGCGCGGCGGAGTAAAATAATATTAATTTCATCATAATATAATATATTATTAACACGTCTTGTAAGAAAAACAGATAAGTGAACCTGTTTTATTTCTATTTTGATGTTCGCTTGAAGCAAAAACACCTTCAGTATGACTCACCGGTTATAATATAACCATTAGCAATTTAAATTTTAAATGTAATTTTCATCTTTATTTTCATAAATTTAAAGATATTTTTAAAATCGGGTGGTAATTATTAATACCTGAGAGTTCTTTGAGGCACGATACACTTTTAAGAAAACGAGCTTTTGAGCTTATTATAAATTATAATATCTGAGGTAGGTATCGAATTTTGAACTTAGTACAAGTTTAAGTGAAACTGAGTGAAATTAACAATTTAGAATTCGTTCATCGATATATTTAAATCACAAAGATAATTTAACAGTATAAAATGGAAGCATGAAACGGAATAAAATATTTACGATCGTGAGAAATTTTCATTAAAGTTGCTAATTTTTTTTAAATAACCCGCTTTATTTGTTCAACAATAATTTAGCATAACAAGTCTTAGTGCATATCATTAGCAGTTTAAATTCGCGATACCGCCTCCGTAATGTTCCTCAAACCAGTTTGAATTTGCAATTAAATTAATCGATTCGAACGTCCGGAAATCGAGATCACGATTTCATTTCTGTGTCAGAAATAAACAAATTCATCACGAAATACTGCGATAAAAATAGTATTTGCGATTTTAATTAACGCCTTTCAGTACTATTTAGCATTCAGATATGAAAAGGCTAAAGTCAATGCCTTAGCAACTGTGGGTGTTCATAAATCTTGTTTAATTAAATGTCGAGGTTCTTGACTCGGTCGCTATAGCTTCACGTCCGGTAGACGGCGCACTTCAAACTTTTAAGTACAAACAACGCAGCTTTGTGTTACGATTCCGTAGACAGCCCACGCCCTAACTTCGGCATCTATTATTCACATTGTTGTAGCTCTAGTTTGTATTCGGAACAGAAATTCCTGTCCATCCCGACACCTAATCTCTTCAAAGGCTGCGCTTTAAACAGTGCACGGGTCCTGGCATCAATAGAGATTCATATCGTATCCAGTATCAAGGCATATTGTTTTAGAGTTGCGTGTATTAATTACCCCATTACACAACTGCAGCGTGGCGTCACGATACCTATTTGTGCCGCCCGCTAGCGTTCATTTGCCAAAAGCTATTAATTACTCCCGGAGAATAGAATATCTCGGCGGCTAATCCCCCCGGAGACGGTTTCGGTTACCGACAACGTTGATTAATGTCTGCGATGTTCAACTCTTTTAACTATACTTATACGCTGCCGGTTTTGTAAACGTGTACGCGAATAACCTTCTTTTGGGTTGCCCGAACGTAAATAGTCTCGCATCCGTTTCAAAAGTAAATAAATTACGGCCGGTGATACGGTGCAGATGCGCTCCACTTCAAACCTTGTGTACGAGAAGCGTTCGTGAATTAATTTTAATTAGCGGTTAGAAATTTTATTGCCAAATAGTAAGGTAAACAGTTACGCAACTGGATTTTCTCTTTCTACTGGATAACACTTTTAGCACGTTATAACATCTAACACATCAATAAATAAGCATTTTATGTTCTCACTTGCCTAGCCTTCGAATTAAAACCATTTGTCCGGTTTATAAGAATAAGCTGCAACCTTAGATATTCTGAAACATTAATATTTATAAAAATATTTTATATTTAATATATGTATATGCACTTTATTCTCAATTAATCAAATTACAAATAGTAAAAAAAGCCAAATCAGACGACTTTATCAGAAAGGACGGTTAGTCATTTATAAAACGAAGATTGTCCACAAAAACAGATGAACTATCAACGTCCTATCGGTATGTCGGTATTGTAAAGCGTGCGAAGAATGTGGATGGAAACAACTGTTAGTTTCTTGGAAAACGTGTGATAGACTGCGGCTACCGACCGCCGACCGGTCACAGAACAAAGAATGCATTAACAATGCTATTCATTAACATTTCGACCCACTCGAAGAAAATATTTATGTATAACACGATATAATCCGAGAATAGCCGCAGAAAAAGCGGGATGTTTACGAAAAACTTACACATGTTACGGAATAATAACTTCGGAGAAAAGGGAAACGAGTTGTATATCGATAAAGTACCATAGGAACGATTTATATTTCCCCTTAAATTGGACTTTCCTGAAACTTTCTGCTGAAAACGGCTGAAAGAACTAGGTTTATGTATTCATTGTGGAAATATTAAATTAAATTCTCGTTGCAATAACGTTCACGAGGTATTTCTGGGAATTTTAATAAAATATTTGCTTCTACTTACCTATGCGACACAATATATTATGCAAAATGGGGACGTTGTAAGGTATCGTGTATTACTGTTTATTGGCTATACAAAATATCAAATAATGACGCATTTGTACAAAGCACATAATGTACACTCAAAACAATCAGATAAAATAGGTGTAAATACTTTAAGAATGTGTGAAGGTCACTTCAAGGTGAGCCGCTGAGCACGAGATAAATAAATCACACGTCGTTTACACGTTCATTATTTATTATGTTTTATAGCAATATTAAATATTTATAAATATTATTATATTGTGATTACAGTCGTTGCAACAAAAACAATGTTAAGGTTATGTACCTACTATCGATACATTGAATCAACATATGAGTGATATTAGCAATTAACACCAAACATATATGCAAATAGGTATTTAATATACTAGCTTGGTGAAAAAATGTTTCCCAGTTAAACTCTTGATGAAACAAACAAGGATTGCAGACATTTAACTAACAGTAAAGTGAACAAAGCCCATCATTATGACGAAAACTATACAATTACTAGTTTTGTATTCTCAATAACAAACTCATTAATACAAGGTCAATTGGTTGCAGACAGTGAACGATAAATAGCTGCAAGAATAATAAAACACTGTCCGACTTTTATCGTAGCGGAAAATCGATCCATATTAAAATTAATCACGTAACCTAACTCCGATAAGGAATACTCGAGTACTATGATGACGTATCAGATAGCGCTTACATTTATACTTTGTTAACAGACCAATTATATACACTGTCTGGCTTATATATAAATTAATCTAGCTAAAATTAATCTACGACAAAAGACTAGACGAAACTTATAAAGCTATTCTGGAACAGCCCACGTAAATCTTAATTGTGAACAATACAAATATTATAATTCACGTACGCCATCGCTGCTCCAATAAATAAGCCGACATAAAAGATATGAACATGAATAAAACGCGATGTCGTATCTTGAAAAGTTTACGGACGGAGCTATGTCTACGCACACCAGTTGGCGCTGATTCAATTCCTGTTTGAAGTATTTTAGGAGCACACACACAAATCTCGCCCTGTTTACAAATACTATCGCACACTCGATTCAATTCCATAGAATTTATAAATATTA
The DNA here is from genome assembly GCA_907164665.1 of Colias nastes. Classification (NCBI taxonomy): domain Eukaryota; kingdom Metazoa; phylum Arthropoda; class Insecta; order Lepidoptera; family Pieridae; genus Colias; species Colias nastes. Next base: position 10,677 of record CAJQZM010023741.1, on the reverse strand, counting down.
TGTGGAAAGAGATTGGCGTATTCGATTTATGCGGTACGTGTATTCGTTCTATAAATGTTTTCGTATTTTTAACTAAATATTAATACATATGTGAACGATGTACATATGTATTTAGATAAAAATAACATATAACGATACAAAGGGAGAACTTAACTGTTCTTTTATATATTGAACAATGAAATTTTTCATCGTTGCCAGCTTTTATAGTACCTACCCAAGAATTTTAAATACCTCTCAAAGTTAATCCTGTTATGATAATACGATATTCATGAATTTAATAACTTAACGAGGTAAAAGTTAACCGTCCTTTTTATATTATAATTGATGCTAAAATTACGAAAAATGTTATTCACAGAATGTTCTCAGTGATCATTTGCATTACAGTTATAATGTGGAGGCGGCTAAGAACTAATGCCCCTTTTAAAACACAGGCGGATATAAATAATTGATGAATCGGTCTCCTTCTGTTCGTCATAGCGGAAGAGTAAATCAAGCGAAACCCAGCTTAACTAAACAAGTTATAATCCGACGTCACTATAATAAATTATTAAATAAATCGCGAAATGGCTTTGTGTACTTAAAGGACCTTAATAATTAAAAAGTACGCAGCAATCGAGCAACTCGTTATCAAAACTCATTAAAAGCAAAAGCGCCCAGGATATCCCCGAGGTAACTCATAGCTATTATTAAGAACGCTCTCAGATTTATTTCATACCAATTCATTTTAATTAGGCCTGTATTTAAAATGAAAGCATTTATATTTTATTGCAATAAGCTTTAATTTAGTGCGGGCATTCATTGCTCTAACAGTTCCATTTGTTTGATTCACAATGGCTTTGAATGCTTACTTGCATACACAAAAAGGAAGCAAAGAACGTAAAACAACTTTTACTATTCTCTTTATTGCTTTTAGCGAAAAGCATTGAAGAGGAAACGCACGAATGATTTTTCGATTCAAGCAAAATTGAGAATGAGCGAGTGTTTAAGTCAATCTAAAACAGAGTATATACATTCCGAACAAAGATCAAGATTGTTTAATAATATTTCGCATGGTCTGGTCGTTAAAGGCGAAGTGAAACAAAAAATTCGAATGTCGTAAACATTTTTGCTGGAGGTGAATGGTTATTTTGCGTTTATTGCGTCGACTCGGTAGCTCAGCTCAACGGCTCTCGAGCATTGAACTTGGATATACCTATTCTTGCTAGATCGGCTATACTTGTAAACATATTTATATAGTGAACGTGTCGAGACTCGAGAACCAGGACATGCCAGTTTTATTTATAAAACAAACCTAATTGATATTAATTATGATCGTTCACAAAAAATCAATAAAACGTCGGACAACTTTTTCTACCTAAAATAATTGAAAGCAGCTGTTAATGGATTTAACCTTGATATTGGAACCTGTTTCTTTTCATACGATAAGCATCCCTTGTAAGAACCACGGGGCGAAACACGTGTTCACACACGCAGAGATGTATAAATAGATCGGGCACTTCGACGAACACTTGTGTAAGTATCGACCGATATTTAAAACAAGACTGGATTATAAATACGACTGCTTCGTAATCGAGAACAAACGCTCTAATGTCATTTATTGTCCATTGCGTGGAAACAGGTCAATAACAAAGTGCCCCTACGCCTGCGAGGTCAGTGACTGCCGAACGGGGTGGTGCACTGCAGAGGGTGGAGGCGTAATAACACATTTGAAAAGGAACCCTCAACATCTGCCACACATGTGCCTTTCGTTTCGTACTGTGGAATAATGCAAGTCGTGCACACAATTACCGAGCCGAGGCAGCGGTGGACGGACGTTTTTGTTCACTAACTTTTTGTTGCCTTCACGCTTTGCGCGCTTTCAAACTCACAATGCGTTTTTATAACAACGAAATCAATACATTTGTTACGTTCAGATCGAATTTGATAAATGGTTGAGTTTTTAACGAGCGATTGCTTTCGATCGAGGCATAAATTAAATAAGAAATATCATTCACTCAGTCCTTGGACTTCAGCCTGAATCGATGCATTTCTCGGAACATCAACACGATTTGGCTCAATGCCAAAAATTTCTTTGGCGTGGCGTAGATTGAGAATGGCAGCATTCATAATAATAAATCACTATATTTTAAACGCTGGAAAAGCCGGATTACTTTATGAGCAACGTATATTTGATAACAAGTCTCATTGCTCGGATGACCTTATTATGGCCAAGAATAATAAATTAGTGACCGATAGAGTTATCGCACGAAAATAAAATCGTTTATTTGCTCGCATTTTGATATGGATGTGTGCTCAATGTTTACATCGCACAATGCAACATTTGATACGCTTTTATATTTACAAGCCGTCTGCGATAGTAGTTTTGTAACGAGCGTCAAAGATCGTGGCTCGACCTTTTATTTGACTTGAGAGTGCCCTCGGGCGATATGAGCTCACTGGAACCTACAATACTTGCTTACCAAGCGGATATTACTGTGCAAAGGGAACTTGTGTTCACAACACGAGTTCACAGCGTACCTAATATAGTTAAACTGTTGACATGTAAATAATATTTATTTTTATCACAAAAATTATGGCACCGATATCTACTACTTCAAAGCGATTCCAAGCTTTACGAGAATTGTTTTGATCAATTTAAGAACCTAGATATATAACAATTGTGTTAAATATATTTTAATTCATAAATCAGAATCATTCAATAATAAATCAAAAACGTCTTGGCAAGATGTGGAAATTTACATAAATTAAAAAAAGCTACAATAAACATGCCATTTTTTTTTATAAAAAAATCACGTCAAAAAAATTGTTAAAAAGTTACTTCATACACTGTTAACATTATGGTAATTCCGCGGATGAATCGACGCGAGCGCAGAGAAGAGGCGAAGGGGGGACCAGATCCCGTTAGGAGAAAGTAGCCACCTACGTTCGTGGACCACGGCCATCTTGGAATCATTCGAACCGATTCCAATCTACAACAGCTGATGCCCAATACGGATAAAGTAACAACATCGCTTTTGGAATTGTTATTTAAAACACGGTACTTTATTGAAATGCCTTTTTGAGTAAATCTTGATCACGTTTTCTTTCGTTATAGAATTCCATTATCGAATTTCTAAAATTATAACAGGAGGATAACATTTACCCCATAATACTCGGAATATTTTCTTTATATTAAACTTGACGAGATTCGAAACAAAAATATAACTTTCTCCTTTGAAGCGAAACCTAACAAAATGAGTAACTTGATCGTGTTGTAACGTCAGAAATACGTCAATCATACTCCATTGTGCCATAATGTCCATATTTAGCCGAGAGGGAGCTATTCATGCGATGATGTCCGATAAATGTTTCGAGGTTATGTAATCTAAAGACGTAGAAAGAATTCAGCTAATTGAACTTATTTGATGACATTGTGGCAAACATACTTAATATTTTGTTGCAAAAGAGTTTTCGAGATGATGTAATATGATACTGTTTTATAACAATTTCAATGTAACGTTGATGCCTACTTTTCATTGGTATTGAAATAAGATTGATCAATGATCACTAATGAATTCGCATTATCAACTATTATACCAAAGAACAGTATGTCGCTCCAAATTCCCAGTACATAATCCGTTGCACAACCGAATAAAATGACTTCGGTAATAAATAATGTTTCATAACTTAACTGAGGTCCAAACTCGCTTTACCAGTTCAGACTGGAGCAGGTGCTGCGGAAGTTTCTAAACATTTTGACCCTGAACTATGCAAACTTTTGAATTACTCGACGTAATTGTTAACATTTCTTTCCAAATATTTATCTAAAGGTAATGTTCTTAAAATCCAGAAGCTATTCGAAATATTCAATGATCTTTTTGATCAAACCAGACAGCTTTTCAAAGTTGATACACATTAAATAATAAAAACCAGCAAGCATGACGACAACGTTAGAATTCAAAATGAAATTAAGAAATAAAAACATTTTACGTCGAAAGATGCAAAATAAACATGTATGTAATGGTGATGTAAAGGTTTTACCTGGTCTAAAATATATAAATTGATCTTTTGTACTGCTAAATATCTCAGCATAATTTTGTGGTTTTATTCCATTACCACTGCTTGGCTTTTTTCTGTTTTGTTGTGGATGAAGATAGCAATATTATTAACGAAGTGAATATTACATGAAATGAAATCCCTATTTAAAACAGATATAGGCCAATTGATGAAAGAAAAACATTATATAAATTGCCTTGACTGATTACGCAGTATAATTGAAGTAGTTAAAATTACGATATAATTGTCTGCGAACATTGGAGCGGTAGCTGGCAACTTAACATTCAATAGAAAGTCATGCGAAATAGCATGCTGTAGACTGCAGTGGAAACCGGTCGCCGGGGTCGGCGTATGTGAATCGAGAACAATGCTCCTGCGCATGACTATGAGAGCACTGTCATTTATAATAATTATAAAACAATTACCTTTTTACTATAAACCATCGAAACAACCATTAAGTTTGTACAACTTGTCAGCAACTAGTTATACACATTTAATAATTGTAGCCAAGCTCCGACTTAAAGTGGCATTAGTCATTGATTTGAAAAATAATACTAAATACCAATCGTTTTTATAGATTTTTTTGGTACTGTCTTACGTGTTACGTCCTATAGATAGGTAAAGGTTATTTTAAGAAATAAACAAGTACGTATGAAAAACGTGACTTTGTTCTATTATAAGATATTTCTCACAGAAATGTATTTTTATTTACGATTCCAGTAGATAGCTTTAAACAGAAACTGATAAATAAATATCAACGTCAGATCCTCCTTCAGGACAATGAACCTTTGATATACAGCCTCATTAATGCAATAAAGGCAACCGTCACACCGTCGACTTGCCAACGACGAGTGCGGGAGCACGCCAATTATAACGGTATAATCGTCGCCTCGGATTACCTCGTTGACTTCACTAGCATCATAAAAACAACCAACTATACTTCTGTAAACCTAGACTCAATCTAAAAATTGTATGGAAAAAATATTCAAGCCAAATTATATACGATTCAACTTTTTTTTACATGAAATGTGCAAATTACGGTCAGCAAAAAATCTGAAATCTCAGCCGAATCAGAACAAAAGCGATCGAGACAAAATGCCACATCACCGGAGCAGGTAAAAAGAATAACAGTATCCTTTCAAAAGGCGCTACAAATTTATTTATCTATAACAGCCGACCCTTGTCTCCAGAAAAAGATAAAATGGATACAATGGGAACGTCAGGTAGGCTACCCTGATCCCACATATATTACGTCCGCTATTATTATGTTGAACTAAATAATAGTAATAAAAATCCAGCGAGATCAGACGCAAACCGGTTTTGAATACGTTATGTCACAAGCGTATTTGTTGGTCGAGCGAATTAGACGTGGACTTTCACCGGCGACTTTCATAGTTGTGCGATAACACGAAATACGGGTCCGACTCGTTCATCTGACCTTTATCATGTTCACGTCGCATTGTTCCACTATTATTTTATGCAGTTTAATTACTTGAACGTGTTATAAAGTATGACACGTCAATGTTAACCGTAGAAAGTTATCGGGTGTATATCGATAATCTTTAGATTCAATTTCTTATCTATAATTTAATCTGCTTCTCAAATGCTTCATTTATATCATGTCTTTCCGTTCATTATCCACTTAATATTGTTTGTATCTGATTATTGGTATTAAAATCATAAATAGTAGGTATCTTTTGTCCATTGGATTAAATATTTTTAACGTTACTATTGTCTTATCTTATTTCACCGATAAGGTTAATGTGCTTCTAAATTATCGAGCAATGTATGCGGAAACTGGTAAGTGGCTATTGTGATAGAATGACTCGACGGGCTAATCAAAAACCATTAACAGTCACATCTATTGTGCCGGTTGATTGACAAGGCTCATTGTTTCTCCCATCGCTTCGGCGTCGTGATGTCGTCCCACCGCTGTTCCTGTTTTCTGCATCAATAAAACCATCGAGTCATATCGAGTGGAACGTGTTCGTAGTAATAAATACTCGAATCAGATTAATCATATCCGTCCGAGCTACGATCGCGCATTATTAAACAGTCGGTTATAAATACATTCTATCGTCAAGTTGCGGGCATAACCGTCGTAATTGCCTGGACGCACGATCTCGAGTTAAACAACATCGACAAAAAATCGAGAGACCGGTTCTTGTACCGCCATAAAATGGTTTCGGGGCGTTTCGTGCGATGAATATTCATTTCGTGATATTATGTACATGTAGATACAAACTTACGAGACTCGTGATGACGCATTCCCAACTATAGGCAGTTATCGATTCTTTGAAGTATCTCATTATAATGAAATATTATTAGGGAAACAGTTTTATTAATAGATTACAAGGAAATTGTGTTTAACGTAAAAGCATAGAAATCTAAATAACAAGACACTATAGAAGTGCTATAATGTCATAATTAGTATGAAAACCACTGTCCCCAAAATCAACACATTTATACCGATAGCTCAACAGTACACACAAGTAAACTATGCCTTTTATTGGACAGCTTCATTTTAGTGAAAACTGACTTTAAAAAATAATTACAGCATTTTATTAAGTACCCTAAAGCACGGTTTTACGGTTTATTTTCGAATAACATCCCCAAGTACATGAGATGTTTTGTTTCTTTTTGCTCAGAAAAATACAAATTCGAAAAAATTCGGCTTTTCTACAACAGAGGGCGTTAATTTTCAATAGATGTAACTTTGAACCTAAACACATAGAAATAAGGTTGAAATTTGGGTTAAACGTGATAATAAGAACGGTCGACTGTGTCATTTATTGTTATTTAGATTACTATGGTGACATTCGTATTACTTGTAAATATTCTTTAATTTTAAGGAAAAACGGCATTATTTGTAAAAAAAAATAATTACCGATGAAATGTTATTCCTTTATTAGTATAGCAGGATGAATTTCCGCAATGGGAAATGATGAAACACACTATGTTTACACACGCACGTCTCGAGAGCAACTGACTAGCGACGAACGCACTGGTGGCTTGGAAGTCACCTGAGTGGCGACAAGGTCACGCGTGCTTACGAATTCTAGTGTCTTGTTATTTAGATTTCTATGCGTAAAAGGTATTTGAAATATTGTCGTCATTAAATTTTATATTATTATTTCTATAGCTTATATTTATCTTGGCAATTGTTATTTAAATTAATGTTCAACAACAACCGGTTACTTTGATCATTATTAGACTACACGTTGTAATTTATATGATAATGTTAGTATCGCTGTTTACTTAAGACTTCGCATACGACGCGGGCGCCCTTTAAATGTAAACAGAACGAGTTCCTCCAACCTACATTTAAAGTAAGTTTACCTCGAACGTAAAAACAAGTTCCAGTTAACATATGCACTTCACAACCGATACATAACAAACAAGAATAAAATAAATAACAATTAGCTGCGCATACCGTTGCAGAAGGTAAAATAAGCGTATTCGATGAAGTCAATGCAAGCAGATTGAATAAGAGGAACAAAGAATAATGTAGAAACATCTATCGAAAACGATATGACCCCGTTACTCGGATGCCTAATTGAAATTTAGATAAAGAAATGATAATACCAAATGCACACTTCGTCCGCTCTGACCTCTGTATTTTAAGATCACCGGGTGTGAAGTATAAGTGGTCATAAATACGCAGATGACGCTTGGGCAAACAAAGAAATCAATCTGAATGTGAAATGCTGATCTCGATTTTCCAATACAAATAACATAAGGATGTGTGCACATAATCGGTAACAAGAGCGATGAAAATAATGAAAGTATTTACAACAATCAAATGTACGAATTAAGTTCATCCGATCATGACTGATTTTAGTTAGAACAGGCTGAAGTTTCGAAACTACAAAAGCAAGATATTAACAACGCCGGCATGTAATTCCCTTCCCTAGTTGCAAGTACTTTAGCCCTCCACCAATGAAACATTTTCGACGTGCCGCAAATTTTCGTTAATCCCTAAATTCCCATCTGCACAGTAAGCCCGCCCTTAGCTTCAACGTGACATTAAAAAAACATGAATCTGTTGCGTTAAGGTGACGACAGTGGTACGCTGTTTATTTGGTATTAAAATTTTATCAAACGTATGAACTCCATTAATATGAAACCGTTGAATGATTTATTTCCAAATAACACAGTGAGGAAACTATAGTCACTCAAATCACTCCTACTTTCTACGAATATTGTTTACTATTCCTGCCTATACTGACTATAACATATAATGCATTCAAAGTAACGTAAAAGAAAACCCCGAATTATTCATCGAGATATATGTACGTAGTACATATATCTCGATGGAATTATTACCTTTTTTATTACTCTCTACTGGTTCCAGCTCAGGCGATGTACCTGGAAATAATGAGAATAGATTAGATTTAATCAAACCAAAATAGAATAAAAATCTAATGGAATCTAGTTATGAAAAGGTTAAATATTTATTCATGGTATATTTACAAAGTTGGCAAGAATGATGGGTCGAGACCGGTTACAGAAACCCGTTTTGGCAGTAAAAGGTGCGTGAAATAAACAACCTCATTTAATTTAGATGTTTTTTTATGCTGCACCACTCTTGAAATATATAATTTATACTAGTTTAATGGCTCATTTACGAGTTCCTACATTTCCGGCCAATTTGATGATAGACACTTATTTATTCATTGATACTTTTACAACAGGACACTGAGTACTTGTCGGGAATACAATTACAGCAGTAATATCGAGTGCAATGGCACTAAGCAGGTGGTCAGTAGCCACATTTCTGATATCTATTTTAGTTCCCCGCATCGTTTGTCAACCGTTTGCAGCTGGCAGGCACCAGCCCATAAAGTTATATATTTCATGGACTTAATAGCTTTGTGATTCGCTCCAACCCCCTCGTAACTTTAGAAAAAAACCTGGATAACGATCTTTTTTATAGCCCCATGCTTTTTGCAACATGATATAAAACCCTCACGCATATAATCCTATCGGAGAAAAAACGCATGTAACTTTCGAGTCCCTAAAATATGATGTAGCCCTTGATCAACAATCCTTGTCTGTGATGCAAGCTGTATCCACATACTTATGTTAAATATTACCATTGCTTAACTGTAAGTTCCTGACAATTAACCTTATTTAAAAGTCATGTAAAAATGTATCCAAATTTGGTTGCAGACTTGCCAGACTAGCCATTAATTCATCGAGAAACCTGATAACCATAATTGAAGTGTAGGTGTAAATCGAGAAACAGCTGAGTATTTAATGTTCTCGTGAGTCGCCTGACATTTTATAAGAACCGGTTTATAAGTTATGCAATAGAAAACATATTCACGTAATGATATGCAGCGACAGCCGCTTTTTAGCATAATCACCTGTCAATTGAAGTGAAATATATTAGTTCAAACGGTCGATGTTTAAAATACAGTTTTAGTGGTCGTGATCAATAAAAATAATAATGATTAGACTTTGATTAGAGCTCTATTATCCACTACTTTGAACATTTTTATAATTCGTAGTGGTAATGTGACCAAATGGAAAGGTATGAATGACATCGCACTAAATTAGGTAACAGGTAGCAGGTAGGTACTAAATTAGGTAACAGGTAGGTTAGGTAACAGTAGTTTAGTAAATTAACTAAATAAAATAAATAAATAAAAAGAAACGTAAATTTAAACGTAAATTTAAAGAAACGTTTGTAATATATAATTAATGTTGTGTTAAATACACACGCCTACATTCCATACTACAAAGAAACCTCCTCCACACAAGTACACATTTATTTATGGTAAGTCTAGGTAGTTGCGATAAATGCCTAACATCGTCGTAGCTGGCATAAAATATCTCTACATTAGCTTACACCAGTCTAGGGCTTATCCAGTTAGGGTAGATTTCTTACGCAGGTGTGCGCTGTAAGATGGATTAAATGCATTTATTACAACAACTCGACACAAGTTATCATATAGCGAGACAAATTTATGATTACACAAAGATGCTTGCGCGTCCAATTCGCCTAATCTCTACACTAATCACTAATGCTACTTTAATACAGATACTGTTTTTTGTATTATCTGCTTCTGAACTATCGTCTTATTTGATCCAATTTTCATTAGCAACTTGACCTCTAATAGGAGTATCCTTAGAGGTTTCCTGTTTCATAACCTCCATTTTTTTGCCCTGACTAATAGCCGTCGACATACTTGACGGAGAGCAAAAAAAGACGTTGTTTTCTCCTTAAAGGCACCGCGAGCGCCTTTCTTGATCGGTATGCGGAGGAACCAGTCCGCAAACTGGTTTGAACGTGAGAAATGGGCACCCTCCCTCGTACATTGTCAGATATTCCATGACTAAAATTCTGGACCACAAAGTTAATGACTGGTATAAAACAAGGACCTGATGGAAAGTTTCGAGACTGCCAACAATTTTTTAATTAAGATGAATCTACCTCAAGGTGATCATTTTACGTTAACTTTTACTACAAACTGTTTTTCTCCGATTTTTTGTTTAGATTAAATAGTTAAATACCTATAAAAAGTATTTTATGAAAAGATAGTTATCTTCAGTTGGTGCTTGGTACTCTTAATTCAAACGTAAGTACATATTAGTGGATTGTACAAAAATGGAGGCTAGATTTTTAACTCTTTATGC
>CAJQZM010023735.1:0-13461 GCA_907164665.1 Colias nastes | reverse complement strand
CGAGTAACAGTGTGACATTTGAGGGTGTTACTCGTTGGGAACAAATGTTACTTGCGTACATATCAATTAGTGTATTGCTGGCAAGTTGAAATGTCCTAGGATAATTAGTAGTTCTGTATGGTCCGTACGTCATACTTATTAGACGAGTAATGTTGTTATTTACTCCTTGACCACGATAAATATATACGTAGATTTCGTGAATCTTAAAAAGCTTCTTAGATTTAATTTTGATGTGATGAATTTTACTATTTTCATTCATTCTTTCTTAGTTCAGGTTTCAAGCACCCTCAAAAGGTCACTCAAAAGCCTGGAGCAAAATAAGCTATAAAAAAGAGACTTCACAGGAAAGTTAAATCTTTAAATGCTAGCCAGAGCATTCACCCCTATCGCTCGTGATTAGTTTAAAATAAAAAAATCCGTCCCGTATTCATGTATATTGTTGGCGGTCAATAGACATAAAAAATAAGTTCTCCATACGGACGTCATTGTGCGATCTTAGGTATTAGAAGTTGTACATCTTTTTACATGTGACATATATTTCACTCCCTAAGGATAAGGCTATACGTCAGCATACATTTCAAAAGTTATATAACTATTATAGATTCATCTATGTTCTTTAATACAATACAATTACATCATCCAACCCGATAGGTGGTCCGTCAGGTTATTGTACTTATAATTCAAACTTCATAAAATCGCAATGCGGGTAGTTACATAAGTTACACATCTCGGAAGGAACGTAGGCTAACTTGGTACACTTACCATAAACACCATGTTCCGAGAAAATTATTACATGTATTGAGATATTATCCTTCTTTACGTTATTTAAATAATTGTTTGGAGTATTTGCTTGGGTTTACGCGGAATATGCGTTCGCAAGTTTTTAAGTATATTGTAAAACAGGAAAACGAAGTAACGTTGTTTGATGGAAGTATGGCAGTATGGATGCACTAATAGTCTTTTCGTTTCATCGTCAATATTTATGTTGTTGTCAATTAAAATTAATTCTTATCAATCAATAAGCAAACCATCTTTGATGCTTTTTTGTTTAGGTAATACAGGGAATGTTGACAAAAATACTTATAAATTGATATACATTATTATTGATCGTGTATAAGCCGCTAAGAACTATAAGGTCAAAGAACTTAGAACTTCTTATCCAGCCCAACTTGTAATACAGATGATGTTGCTATTACTAATTGAGTCAAAACTACTCGAGACGTTATATCCTTTCGTTTTCAATTTATATCACAAAATTGTTAATAAACCAATCACCTAAATCTTAATATTTACAAACAATAACGAAGCTAAAACCACGCATCGATACATATTAGTAATTGTTGTTTACATTAAGTAATGATCCATAGATAAGACAACAGTTTTCCAAGATCTGTGCATGATGCACTTATTTGTGACATATTTTTCCACGGAAGTGTGATTAGATTTAAAAAAACAAACACGTAAGCTGACGGAATATTGTTAATTTAATATGCACAGTAAAATTTTATTCCCTGATTCATATCTCTGATTGACTACTTGGTATGCCTAGTTTAGGTTCATTTAGGTATCAGTTACATTGTTTGTATTCTACAGGGCTTTAAATAATGACGTATGAAGTGACGTTCACTTAATTTAATTATTAAAAAAAAAAGTGATCGAACCTTTATATCTTTCAAATGTTAGTTTGCTATTTCCCAAGAACCCATCATAAATACTTAATAATTTTCAATTTTATATTAAATGAGAACGTACATTTACGTGCGAGGGTAAGAAATACGTACATAAGTATTTCTTACCCTCTTGGCGTATTGTATTTCAAATATTTGAATGTGGATTTATTCTTCACACAAATCTTCCTTAAACGCAGCCAAAGACGTAGCCACAGTGTAATGAACACCGCATTGATTTGTTTGTATACGTGACTTTAAATTCGCACCATACACTTTTATCTCGGATCTCGGGGGCCTTTCGCGATATTAATAGACCACGAGAGCTTTGATAATGTTTTAATTACTTTTACACCATACGATAGTGGCGACCTTTTCTGTCATCGGAATGCCGTTACATCACGGAGATAACAGCTGTTATCACAATCCATTCTTGGTACAGATTGTGCCGTCACACGCACTTATCCATAGTGCACCGTTTCGGCCCTAAGGGTGTTTGGAAACGTCGCGATTTCGATTTTTAGGGAGTTATTTATTATGACTATGAAAAGGAGGATTTACAAATTACAACCCATCATGCAGAAATAAAACTGATAAATATGATAGGCTAAATAATAATAACGGTTGCTAGCGACTTTCCATCATTTGAAACTAACAGTAGTCATAAGGAAAGGGTTTTCTTTATCTTCATAAAATGTTGCTAAAGCTCTAAAAATGCAAAGAAAATTATCAGTTTCCTTAGTCCTGTTTTATCAGTTTCCGGCTACAATAACATAACATACTGACAAGCTCTAAATATCAAAATCGTATTTTATTACAACACTTTGCGTTATGCAATTAACTGAATATATTTAACTAACGATTCGTATTTATTATATTTTTATGGATTGGTTAATGTTCCATACGTGTACTTAATATGCAAATGGGTATGTTTTCTGTGCGTATTATGCTTACAGAATAATTAATTAGGCGTCTATTTGTTTATTTTCTGAATCCATTAATGACAACATTAATTACAAATAGTAGCATAAGTTGCTACGTAATTAAAAAGTCATTAGTTAGACTGTTAGAGAATTATGTAGTGTTTTCATGTAACATGTCATAGTGTTCATGATTAACGTAAATAATGATGCGGATCATCTGCTAGTTGGTAAACAGCCTACACACGATGCGTTTCTGAACCTTTATCGCGCTTGTTATGAATGTACCAGTGTCTGTCAAACGCAGCTACTTTATGGACTCTTTCGCGCGCTTTTTCTGTTTGTTTTTTTTTTTTCGTTTGTGACAATGTTTGGATGGATACAGTGCAATTTGTGTTTGTGAAGTGTATGTGTTGTTTAATTGTGTGTACACTGGGTGCGTATATTTAAATATTTTATTAGTATTTTATGGTAATTTTCTTTATATAAAAATACTAGTGTTTTCCTTTATGCGCGGGATATTAGGAAACATATTGCGGATTTAAAATAGAACTTTTGTACGTGATTTATTGTTGGAAGATTGACGGTATACGTATATCGGTAGTTTTCGGTGATCCTGGTGTAATGTGAACTGGAAGAGATATTTCGTCAATGATACGTGCAGTAATTGATCGATGACTACTAAGAGAATGTTTAAGAGCACTTTAAAATAAATTTTCCACGTGACATATGAAGTAGTAAAAGAAGACAATGTGGCCCTTGCGGAGTAGATCAAATATATAAGAATGTGTTATTAATTCACTGAAAGAAAGTGATTTAAGGATAAAATTAAATATTCACACTATTATGGTCTTACCACAAAACAATATAAACACAGTCTAACTTTAAACCAGGGATCTATCACTTTAATAGGTCTATGTGAAATACGACAAAACCAGATTAAAGAGAAACCGCGCTTAAAGTTAAACCCTGTCTAAAGTTTTTTGTGGTAATACAGTTAATATCTCACATGTTCGTAAAAACATTTCACTGTTACCTTGGAAGAAAATATTTTGAACTCCAGAAAATGTATATTAAAAAGAGCGTAATTTTTACTTGAAATTGCAATTAAATTTATACCGTACATTATATTAGAGTTTATGAAAGAAGGTTTTTATAGTTCTTGTGTGGTCTTATAGACGTTGGAGTGGTTGTACCCAGAGGTCAATTGCCTCTTACAATCTGACCCAGTGACATATCCTATAAGTTTAGAAACTTACTATATTTAATATTAAACTGTTTTAGCATTATGAGACGTAAATCGTGTAAATTTTATGACTTGTTGTGTCCCGCGGATTAGTATGTCGGTTATAGGAAATTGGTTTCTGACTTTTATGAGCTCGTTTAAACCTTATGATCTATGAAACGCATACCTAAATAGTTTTCGCGTACAGAAGTTCTTGTTTTGCATTATTAAAGTTGAAGCAATGATAATAATTATGAGATTAGATGGTATCAGGATTTCCGTTTTTTGTTGTCTGACTGCATACTTGGCTATCTATTTGTCTTTTTTATCCGGCATTTATTGAAATGCCAAAGTTGATTTTCATGGGTTTGATAGAGAAATACTAAGAGTAACTTATCTACGAAAAAAATTGTAGAGTTTTGTCAAGAATGCGAAAGAAGTCGAACGAAAAGTTATACATTTCGAATTACACATGGGCCAATTATATTACATCTTATATTGATTATGTGTATAACTTATTAACTTTTATCACCTAATAATGTAGTGATTCATTCTTTTATCTTAACAAAATTTCTTTGTAATCTTCATCGAATCACCCTTTTTATTGTTTTTAATCTATTTAGGTTATATACCAAACAAAAGTTGAAAATAAGCCAGAAGTATGAATTGCAAGTTGCTTTATGACAATAGATTGCGAATAATATTACGAATTCCCTGCGCTTAGGCGAGAAAAAAAATTAAATAAGATATATAGTAGCTCGATTTATCGAGCTTTTTCACACACTGGTTTCTTGCACGATTGGCAATGTTTAAAAACAGTATTAAAATATTTTGAATATAAATTTTAAGTGAAAATGATGAATTTCCAGATGACATCAGGCCTGCACGGCCACGGCCACCAGATTTCGCAGCCGGCCCACCACCTCGACTCGTCTGTGTTACCGGCTAAAGAAAAGACTGTGCATGGCAAGGAGAAAACGTTTAAGGTAAAAACTATTCCTCATCAAATAAAGTTAAAATCACGTAAATCGGTTCAGAAACCTCGGCGAAATCGGTGTACATACATAAAAATTAAAAAAATGTACCGGCCGAATTGAGAACCTTATTTTTTCTTTTAAGTAATGTTCAAAATGTCCTTTTTAATCTGAGTGATATATTGGAGCGAAAACACTATTGGATGTAGAGGATACTAGAATCAAGATTGCCGATTATTGTGATGAAAATCTACACATACATTTTGGCAAAGCGAGTGGGACAGGACGGATATGACGACATTGAGTAATCATCTTAAACATGATGAATCTGTAGTTAATTTGTCTTGTTTTTTAAAGATTGTACAGCGGTACCAAAGAGCAAAGTGAAAGATATACTTATAAGCGGAACAAAAAAGCCTTTATTTTGTTTTTCGAAATACAACACTTAAAAAACAGCAAGACTACTCACATTATCTGGGCGCCAAAAATTTCCCAAGATTCGTTGTAAAACATTCATACAAATTTCTTATTGTATTCGTTCATTTGAAAACTCTGCCTATTACAAACATAGGCATAGTATTTTTTCGGGCAATTTTCGATTGTGATTGTCAGTGTATACCAATAATACAAACATAGTAGGTTACTTATTTAAATTTCAACTTATCAGGTAAATTTTATTAAGCTATTGCATAGCTTCTATCGCGGGCCTTGAGCGCGGGGACTGAATCGAGAAATTCCGTAACGAAAAACCTTACGCTCCCCACTCCGACGAGCACGGAGGTGTGGCTTGAAGGCATGCTATGCAATAGCTTTACCGCGGCAGTCCCCGAGTGCCACACGTCTTTTTTTGTGTGCTGCAGGTGGTGGTGGGCGGCGAGGTGGCGGTGATGAAGACGCCGGTGCTCGGCGCGCGGCCCTACAACGCGCTGGCGATCATACACACGCAGCAGAGCAACACCTTCGATATGCTCAACTCGCTCACCACTAGTGTTGTGAGTGTTGGACATTTATTATTATTAAATAGCTGATCCGACAGACGTTGTCCTGTCAAGTTTTTTTTTATTATATGAGAGTAGGCAAACGAGCATGTGGATCGCCTGATGGTAAGCAATTCCTCAGTCCATAGGCATCTACAGACGTGTCCCGTCAGAAGTTTAAATTTTTGTCGATTTTTGAAGTGAAACTTCTTTATCGGGGTTGGAAAAAAATTTAGTGTAACATTTTTCGTTACGCGTGACATTTTTCCGCTACGCGCCATCTTTTTCTTATCCCTACCACGGGTGATTCGACGTATTTCTGTAAAGCTGCATATAGTAAATTATTTTTTGAAAAATAAGGTCATAAAGAAGTTTCACTTCTTACGTGTGTACACTAGTACACGCACACATTTTTTGTTTGTTTGTTTCTCTTTCATAAGCTCCTTCTCGAGATATAGGGAACCAAAAAAAAATAATTTATTTAATTATAAAGATGTTGATACTAAGGAATTTCGTACATGTACTCTGCATCTAATCTATGGATGTTATTCCTGACTGTTTCACTTATCTTTTTAATCAAGTGCACTTTGGTTCAAAACTTGATAACTTTTAAACTAATAGACAACTAATTTTGAAAATGTCCGTTACTGTATGCACGTCTATTATTCTAGTAGCTAAGCATAATTGAAAAGCGGCAATATTTGGCAAGTTACTTTTGCAATTTTGACTCAAACAGTTCTTTCAAAATTGACATTATGACATTCAATAAATGCCATTCGGACAGATTGATGTCAAGTAGTTTTCGATGCTTCTGTGCTTATCGATAATCATTAATTGTGTGATAACACTCTTCCCTCCTTCTATCTCTTAATTCAATTAGTTCAGAAGTATTTTCATTTTCTAAAAGAAAATATTCTCAAAAACTTTTACTGTAATATAGTTTAAATTTCAAATTCCATACAGTTTAAATTTTCTTTTGCAGAAATTAGAGTTGCACTTGTTTCAGGCTACTGCCCATGTACTATTCCGTATTATTTATTATACATGTCTAAATGAAAATGTACAAAAATTGCCCTATAATACATTGTCATGACTCTGTTAACTCGCAACCTGTATCTGTTATTTTGGTTTTTTTTTTTAGAATTTCATATGAAAAATGCCCGTATTATCTTATCCCTGACGATATTTCGATGTTTTACCCCGTCCGCAGGCCAGCCAGCCGGTGGTGGGCGTGGGCGTGGGCGTGGCGGTGGGCGGGTACCGGCGCCGCAGCTCGGGGCAGGGCGCGCTGTGCGACCCCGAGCTGGACGACAGCGGCAACAAGCTGGTCGCGCGGCTCGAGGACGACGCCTTCATATCGGAGCAGGACCTGGTGAGTGCTGTGTACATAGCGTGGGCGTGGGCGTGGGCTAAAAATTGAAAAAGTTAAGATGTTTGGTTGGTTGAACGTACTATTCGTCTTCCAATAAAAAAATAGAATTAGTTTTAGGATTATCTCACGCCTTTAGCATAGCGCATCTACACCTGTAGTGCTCTTTAACAAACAATTTGATATCTATTTGTATAGAACTTTAAATGAGTTTCTGGGATATGTTAGAAGCTCAAAAATAAGTGTGATTTGCTATAGCACACATTATAATACATTCATTTAAAAAAATATATGATTACTTACATATTTTTATAAGTTGTTACACAAGAATATCCAAAAGATTTTTTAACAACATACTTATAGAAATATAATAAAAAAACACGCATTAAAAAATAATATTTACAAACAGGAAGAGAACATACAAGAGAACACAGCCACAGAGAAAACGGACACGGAAGGCGCGGAGACGTCGCAGAAACAACAGAACGGTGGGTGTTAATTGTTTTGTTTGTTTTAGTTTATTTTTGTATTATATCAGTCTATTATCGAACATGTAATGTGTCACACGACGTGTCTCGTTGTTTATTCTGGTGGTTTTTATATACTAAAATAGTTTGAGCGTGTTCTTAAAGTAAAATGGAAAGTAACACGGCGTTTTTCTTTGTTTATTCTGGCCGTTTTTAGCAGGATAAAATTGTTAATTGAAATAAATAAAAATTATGTCAATATTTGTGTATATTCTAGTCGATTTTTGTAGGATAATATAGTGAATCAAGTGTGTTAATAAATTAAAAAGTGTTATACAACGTTTTTCTACGTTTATTCCGACCGGTTTGGGGAATAAAATAGTATATTGTGTGTCATAATGAAGTAAAAAAAAATAAAAAAGACGTGCGGCACTCGAGGACTGCCGCGGTAAAGCTATTGCATGCTATGCCTTCAAGCCACACCTCCGTGCCCGTTGGAGTGGGGAGCGTGAGGTTTTTTCGTTACGGAATTT
Organism: Colias nastes; assembly: GCA_907164665.1. Taxonomy (NCBI): domain Eukaryota; kingdom Metazoa; phylum Arthropoda; class Insecta; order Lepidoptera; family Pieridae; genus Colias; species Colias nastes. The sequence goes on along the minus strand of CAJQZM010023735.1, from coordinate 5,329 downwards.
CTGGATTCGGTCCCCGCGCTCAAGGCCCGCGATAGAAGCTATGCAATAGCTTAAAAATATTACACGATTCTCGTCGTTTTACGTAAAATTGTAAATTGAGTGTGTTATAGTAAATTGTGCGGAAACAAAATATTATAATGAGCCATGTTAAAACAACCAAAATTCAGTGATAACAATATGATCCATTGAAATGTTACATTTTTTAGCCCTAACCTTGCATTTTTTAGAGGACGCAATTTTGTTTTTTTGATGTGTAGGGGGGGTCAGTGTGAAGCTAAAACCAAGTTTGTGGGGTCGCCACCCTTGTCCCACGGCCGCCATCTTGAAAATAGCGGTTGAAATGGTTTTTACGATATATCTCTTAAACTATGTATTTGATAAAAAAATTTTTCTTACATTATTTGTTGCAAATTAAATTCTCTACAACTTTGGTGTAGTAACTTTTAGTCGTAGAACTATAAATAAAAAAGTTATAAGCGAAAATGTTCAGAAATTAGAGCCATTTATATTTTTCAATAAAACTTTTTTTATCATTTTACGAAGAAATGATATCAGACCATTTTTGTAGATTGTTTTTCGAGGAACAACTTTTATGTACAACATTTTTTCATAACGTCAATAACTAAGGTTTTACAGCGCTCTGAAGTGAGTACTATTTTTCAGTACTCTTAACTATACATAATATATTGGCTATTGGCTCTTTTCTCATACTCCAGAACAATAGAAGCACACTGAAGAACATTTCAGACCTGCTTTTCGACGTAAAAAAAAAGTCGCGCTTCCAGACTCTACCTCCTGGGTGGTGGGGAAAAGATTCAATAATTAATTATTAGTGATATTGCAAAATTAATTATTAAAAATATTATAATAACAAAAAAAACCATTACTGATGACAAATTATTATTAGTACACACATAATATAAGTATACTGTATAGTTCAGAGTACTGAAAATTAGTACTCACTTCGGAGCGCTGTAAAACCTTAGCTATTTAATTAATGAAAAAATGTTTTATATAAAAGTTGTTCCTCGAAAAACAATCTACAAAAATGGTCAAATATCATTTCTTCGTAAAATGATAAAAAAAAGTTTTATTGAGAAATATAAATATCTCTAATTTCTGAACATTTTCGCTTATAACTTTTTTATTTATAGTTCTACGACAAAAAGTTGCAGGATCAAAGTTGTAGAGTATTTAATTTGCAACAAATAATTTGAACAAATTTTTTTTATCAAATAAATAGTTTAAGAGATATATCGTAAAAACCATATCAACCGCTATTTTCAAGATGGCGGCCGTGGGACAAGGGTGGCGACCCCACAAACTTGGTGATAGCTTCACACTGACCACCCCTACACATCAAAAAAATTAAATTGCGTCCTCTAAAAAATGCAACCCCAAATGTAACTTTTCAATGGACCAATAGAAAAATATGTATCGTTTACGCATCTACGACATAATTGCAGGCATAGTGTACGATCCTATCTACGAGTTGGACAAACTCGAGGACAAAGACAAAGAGAAGGCGGATAAGGAAGATGAGGAGGAGCCGATTGGGGTGTCGCCTTGTGGCAGGTGAGGTTATAATTTTAAATTTAATATAACTAGCATTATCTGTAATTTGTTTTATAAACTAAAAGCTACCTCTTGAATCGCTCTATCTATTAAATAAAACTGCATCAAAATCCGTTCTGAAGTTAATTCTAAGCATACATACATTATAGGACAGACGCGGGAGCTGGAGGCAACTTTACTTTACATGTAGTGATGTTATTTATAGTAGTATTTCCATAGCTTAGTATGGTAGTTGTAGAATAATGGTATTGTGGAAGTTACACACAATTGTAAGGTAAAAATCTTTTGGAATATAACTAGCATTCCTATTTATTTTACAATAAAATATTGTGGTTAGTGGTTACTATGTTTGCTTATTGTTTGGTTTATAAGTATTTCCTCTACTGAGCCACGCTTGTAACTGTTAAGATTAGTTGATTTTGGAAATATTATGTAGACAATGAACAAACCTCATGATTTTTTCATCATTATTAAAAGGCTGCTCTTATATTATTTTTTCCGTGTAATTAATTAAAAATATAATTAATTTAATTACCTTTACATAATTGTTATAATTATTGTCAAATCTGTTAGTAATCTATTTGTAATTTCCTCAACGCTTTTTCCACTATTATCCATAATTCATGCAATTAAGTACCAAATAAATAAATACCATATTATTATCCCAGGTTCTTCAAATACGACAAGGAAGTGGGTCGCGGCTCTTTCAAAACGGTGTACCACGGGCTCGACACGCAGACTGGAGTCGCGGTGGCGTGGTGCGAGTTGTTGGTATGTTTCAGTTCGAATATAATTTTTGATGGGAAATGTTTTGTGAAAGAGAAATATGTGTACTTATTGGTAAACATTGTCATCTCTTGAATACATATATTGGACTGGGTTTGATCGTCTATTGTGCGGCCAGTCAATGGTTAAATGGTCTGTAAAATAAAGTAAATAGCTATTGTTAAGACGTTATTTACATCAAAAACTGAATATCTTACTAATACTAGTCTGGCAAGTTTATACAAAACTAGATGTGTAAATTAGGAGATTTATATTGCTGCAGATCTCCCGATATTCCTATTATACTTAGCACAAAAAATGTATACATTTTTGTTTATAAACATCTAATGCACCGCCCGCTTCTTTGCTGGTTGTTGAATAAAAAAAAAGCTATCAGTGTGTAGTTTTTATGGGTTTTAAAATATGTAATTTAAATATTTAAATTATCTTTTCAATTACAGGAGAAAAAGCTAAACAAAACCGAGCGGCTACGCTTCCGCGAAGAGGCGGACATGTTGAAAAAGCTCCAGCATCCGAACATTGTGCGTTTCTACAACTATTGGGAGGGAACTGTGGCCAAGAAGAAGAATATTGTGCTCATCACTGAGCTCATGGTCTCCGGTACATTGAAGACGTGAGTTTAGTTTGGTTTAAGATTAAAAAAAGACGGGTTGCACTCCGGGAGTGCCGGCAGAAGTGAAAACTTGATTATTAACGTTGAGCATGTTTGATATCCATCCGTCTTACGCTTTTTCGATCAGGTCACGTGTCCTGACGCGAGTTTAAGATTTTATACCCAACGCCGCTAAAGAAGTTTTCACTTCAAAAAAAAATATTGGGAAGAAATTTGATGTGGAAATATTGTATCAAAATTGTTAAAGTGTATGTTTAGGTTTTAAAGTGTTAATTAAGTGTAATTTTAAAATTTTAAGGTGTGTTTAGGTTTGAAAAACTGATTATTGAGTGTAACAAAAATATTAAACTGTCAATATGGATTATGGTCCTTCGAGCTTTTCGATAAATATCTAATTCTGCTTTTTAACAATGCCCATAAAAGGTGTTGAGAACTCAATAACACTACCAAAATAAATAAATAAATAAATAAAAACACTACATAACATTTTGCTTGTTTAAAAATATTTTAAATTTGACGCAAAAATCTGTAGATACTTTATTTTGAACAAATCACAGTATTACATCTTTTTCATAATTTCCTATATGTCTTTTTATTAATAATTGTTACACCATCTAGTTAGGTAACTAACCTTTAATTATATTTTTCGCCAGCTATCTAAAACGCTTCAAGCGGTTCAACCCGAAGGTACTCAAGTCGTGGTGCCGGCAGATACTCAAGGGGCTGAACTTTCTGCACTCCCGGACACCGCCTATTATTCACAGGTAATATAATTGTGTGAAATAATTATTAGCGAAACGAAGTAATATCTGCTTTTCGTTAATAATTTGATGAAAATGCAAATACTGTATCGAATAGGTCGTACTTAGTAAAGAAATTTGAAGAAACATACAATAATCAACACTCTGTGAGCTAAAGAGATCAATCTAGCAGTAATAAACAATGTTGGGTAGATGATTTTTATGATGGGTTCTTTATCGGTTCATTTCGTCGGAATTTAGCCAGTAATAGTGTTATCTATAATTAGATTTAACGATGTATATTCAAAATTAGTGATGTAACGATACATGATTTTGCCGATACGATACCGATACCGATATTTGTAGTAAAAAATCGGCGATACCGATATCGATGGCTTGGTAGAAAAATAAATAGTGAATTATGCATAAAAGTTATCAACATTTAACAGAGACTCAACTGTAAATCGTATTATTTTAAATAAAAATGCCAAATCAAAAAACAAGAAAAACATTTATTTTAGTATTATTATTTTACAAAGTCAGTTAAACTTTAAGTAATACACATACAATCAGTAATCAAAGTTTACTATTGGTAGAGTTTTTTCAGAAAACATATTGCCCGCGCGCGGGCGACCTCCCGCATCGTTCATTGGGCGCGGTTTTTTGAATTGTTTGATTTCGATATCGGTTGTTTTATAATCGGCGATACCGATATATCGGCTTGCCGATCGGCCGATATATCGGTATCGGTATCGGTATCGTTACATCCCTATTAAATGAATTAAGTAACGCATCATGATTTATGTTTTTAAAGTTACACATAAAGGTTTCAAATCACCTATTATTAATATTTTATTTATATTTCATTGCGTTCCAGAGATCTGAAGTGCGACAACATATTCATAACGGGCACGACGGGCAGCGTGAAGATCGGAGACCTCGGCCTTGCTACACTCAAGAATAGGAGTTTTGCTAAGTCCGTTATAGGTTAGTTATCACTACAATTTACTTTCCAGATATTATCTAATTTACTTATTAAGTTTTTTTTTAAACATAAGATTATTTCAAACATAAGGAATTCCCGGCTGTTTTGATTAGGAACTTCTATATGTTAAAATTGTTTCCTAACCGTCAGTTTTGCATTGCCCGTATGACAAAATATAAAATAGCAAACAATAAAAGTCAAACATAACTTTTGAAAATGGATCATTATGTAGATAAAATATATCAATATCCATTCCTGCTCTATTTTTTAGTTTTATAGGATTATTTTACAGTTTGTTACTTATTAGGGGACTATCCGTCTTATATTAGTTTGTCTCTCAATTAACACTGGCATTGTAAGTAGTCCATTGAATAAAAAGTTTTAGAGTGCGTGAGTTAGTAACGTAAGATGTTTCTTCGGAAACATGTCAAGCGTCCCTAGGTAATAAACATACTAAAACCCCGGGACACTAGGAGGAGCCCCGGAGTGGGGGGAGGGGAGAAAAGGTCCATTTTTTTCATTTTTAGGGTTCCGTACCTCAAAAGGAAAAAACGGAACCCTTATAGGATCACTTTGTTGTCCATCTGTCCGTCCGTCCGTCCGTCCGTCCGTCTGTCAAGACCCTTTTTC
>CAJQZM010023730.1:0-11535 GCA_907164665.1 Colias nastes | reverse complement strand
AATTCAGAAGACACAACATTTGAATTAGGTGAAGTTGGTGCTGTTCCATGTAGGGTTTTTTCAAACTCTGCCATCTTTGAGGTGAATAATTCAGTCATCTCTGTCAGTGATTGCTTGATAGAGTCCATTGTGACTTAGTGGTTGATTAATATTTGAAAGTTGTGAATAGTTTTATAAAATAACTTAAGGAAATACGTTGCTGGTAGGTACAGATCTTACTCAGCCATAAATTCACACTTATTAAACACTTTAAATATTAAATATACAATTATTTTTGAGAGCACAGAAAAATACGTTAATCTAGGCACACACCTACCCTCATACTTTTATTTATTTTTTAGTCGATACAGTCGAGTAATCGTATTCATCTTTTAACCGAAAGGCTTAAATTTCGCACTCCTACCAACCATTGTCTTAAATAATTCAAAACTTAACTAACTATAATAGTAGGTATATATATAATTAAGCCCTAATGACCAAGCATTTAATTCATAATTGACATAACGTTTAGAACAGAAGGTGATAGGTATTAATCGGTCTCAAACAATTCAAAAGCCTATTGTTGGATTAGCGAATTATATTCAGCTTTTGACAGTATTTCGTATTCACCATTAATTTTGGACGTGATTGAAAATACGGGTCGATAACCTGTCTAGATTATGTTAATATGGTGGATTAATCTATACTAATATTATAAAGCTGAAGAGTTTGTTTGTTTGATTGTTTGTTTGAACGCGCTAATCTCGGGAACTACTGGTCCAATTTGAAAAATTCTTTCGGTGTTAGAAAGCCCATTTATCGAGGAATGCTATAGGCTATATATCGTCACGCTAAGACCAACAGGAGCGGAGCAGTGCGGGTGAAACCGCGGGGAACAGCTAGTCAGAAATATAGTTTGCTGGATTCAATTCTTTTAATAATTCTGTAGGATAGATGTTGTATTTTATCCTAAATATGTATATATCATTGTTATCTTAGTACAGCTCGCAAGTTCATAAGTTTGTAGTAAATTAAATACTGTTTTTAAATACACAATTTATTTCTTATTTAAATATTATCAGATATATGCCTTACTTTTTGATATATGTAATATTAAATATATGGTATGTTTATTCAATTTTTTAAATATAGTCTTGAAATGATTAAAGTGTTTTTGTTTATTGACAATGGAAAAAAATCACTCGATCGATTGCTTGGGTTTATAAAAATTATAATCCAAGATTTAACGTTGGATTACTTTAATAATATTCAAAGAAATTTATCAAAACATAACACAAATTTCATTTTAAAATATGTAATACTTTCTACTTTCCAATAAAATGCCTCAGTAATATTCTCATTTATTTACATGATGTGTATAAAAAAGTAAACATTTTACTCCAAGAACTTTTATTTCGGTAAACTAAAGGTATTCGTTAAATAAAATCGCTGTTATGTGTGCTGTAGGTGTGTATGTATGTGTGTATAAACTAGTATCCATTAGGATAGTGTACCTTTTGTGTATAGCTATAAATTATTGTAATACTAGCTCGCTAGATCTAAGCCCCAGTTGAATAAGAATAATAACCTCATTTCTTAATCCAGTAATGTATTCGATATATATACAGTTGAAGGTCGAACACACAAGATAAATTAATTCCATAATTATAGGTTTTAGTAAAATGTAAGCTCATTTTTTTATCATGTCAACTATTAGAATTTTATGAATAGCAGTTGTTTTAAACTATTTAAAAATTATTGCATTAACACAACAATATAATTCTTTATGTTTGTTAAACAGTATGAACGCAATATGAATATGACAAAAATATAAAATTCAAGTCAATAAATATGATATATATTATGTAAAAAAACCAAACGTAAATAGCATTAGTCTATTATGTATTTTTATTATCATATTGTACCTACGTAAAGTCCCCATGACGAAAAACTATAAATTTTGTTTACAAAGATTTTCAAATAAGTTACATAGGTAGCGACAATTCTAACAATAACAAATCATTTCATCATAAAATAATTTAGTCGCAAGCTCACTTTTTGTAACCAGACTTGTACCAATTAAAAATCGACCTTCGTGCAAAGGAACAAAGGTCGATTTTTCTAGTCCGATGGGCCCGGCAACGAAAAGACGTTGCCGGATCGCTTTACTCAGCTTTAACCGCGCGAATATAAGAATATAAGTAAAGTTCATTGAACCTCCGTTAGTTCCGTATGTTTCCGTCATCTATTCAGTTGTGTGGCGTGGCGAGGGGATTTTTGTGAAGCGTCCCGCGCGCTCTTATGCTCCACCCAGGGGGCGTAGCCCAAAAGGTGCACAAACACGATTGTATTTCGCCTTAATACCGAATTTCTCTCTCCCCTACACCTTCAAGACAACCACCCCTGATCACCTACAGAATCGCCTATTCAAATATAATCGCCCTCAAGTGCATAGAGGGAACGGTTGCCATGGCAACGTAATTCCCTCCGACCCTCGCACGATATTCGTCAAACTGTCACCGGCCATCCGTCACACCGCACCAAACATTCGTCAAACGAAAATAGATGCCTTCATTTGGACGTTCGTTAAGTGATAATTAATAGTTTCGGTACGGTGTAAGGGGAGACGAGATTTGTTGACAAATGCTGGCTGCTTGCTGTAACGGTTTGATTTAATTGGCTTTGCCTATTAGCATAATGTGAATGTGTGGTATGAAGTTTGAAGCTGGGACTTAAAATATTCTTTGTGTAACAATACAGATCACTACATAGTATAAAACAAGCTTACTCTGTCCCTATATCCCTATGTATGCTTAAATCTTTAAAACAACGCAACGGAATTTGATCCGGTTTTTTTTATAGGCAGTGTTTCGCGGGGAAGGTTTTAGTTTATAATTTATTAGGTTTTAAACAAAGCGGGCGAAGCGAAGAAAGCTAGTAAAGTATATAATACCAGTTGTACATCACGGATTTACTTGTAGACGAAACCACAGTATAGAATTTTGATTAAAAATTAATGGAATAATTGATACGGAACCCACAACAATATCACGCTTGACCGTTTTATGTTTATTTAATATTATTCACTAAAATATTGACGACTCAGTTAACTTTTGTTTTGGTCAATTTTCTATATTTACTTTAATGCAGTTACGATAAAAGCCCATACAGAGAATAAATTCAATTTATTATTCAGTTTTTAAAATAAATGGATGGATAGAAAATTGAATTTTTGATGTTGACGCGGGCATATAAACAAACTACCTGCAGAGAGGATGTTTTATTACATAAATCAAGTATGGATAACTGATGTTATATTAAATAAATAGTTTATTTGGTTTATGATTATTAAGGATCTTTTTTTTTTAAATATGGTCGGCATTACATAACATAACTGTGTATAGAGCTTTTTTGACACCTATTTATGTGAAACAACAACCTATAATGTTTCCTATGAAGATATATTTTCAATTTTATTATTTCAATTTTTGTATGAAAATGTACGTTATACTTTCGAGTAAAAAATTTAGATGGTGATTTATTATGTTAGTGACATCACTATACATAGTGTAAAACAAAGTCGCTTTCTCTGTCCCTATGTCCCTATGTCCCTTTGTATGCTTAAATCTTTAAAACTACGCAACGGATTTTGATGCGGTTTTTTTTAATAGATAGAGTGATTCAAGAGGAAGGTTTTAGTATTTAATTTATTAGGTTTTAGACAAAGCGGGCGAAGCCGCGGGCGGTAAGCTAGTTAATAATATTTTCAAGACGTAAAAATGAATAAACCAACGGGTTAAGCGTATTTACCTAAACAGTAAAGTAATAGCCTAGATCTAGTATCTATATTAATAACAAATGAACATTAATAACTTCACATTTTAAAACTAATTTATGCAGAATAAAGTAAAGTATTTTTTAGAGATCCTTCTTGAAACTTTATATTAGTTACTCAGTGAAACATAAATATTATTTCATTACCTTTGAACAATCTCGATTTGATTAGGTTTTCTGCGGTTTGACTTTTCTTCGTAAAAATAAGTCGTAAAACAGTGAATTAAGGGTATAAAATGTTTATTTTCGACCCGGGATCGACCGTTCCTGAGTAATTGTGTTTGTAATGATAAAAACAATTGCTTTGAAGAAATTGTTCGCTTAAATAATGAACGAGTTTGGGATTTTTAAGCTGAAAATGATGGGTGTAATGAGATTATGTTTTGTGGTGTATCACGTTTGTTAAAGTACCTACCTAAATCGAATCCGTATTGGATAAATCGTGAGACGGGTTTTGAGCGCGTCGCTCTACAATGCAATGCATTGTTCAAATTGAAATATTTCTACTTATATATTTATTAAATTTAAGGATTCATCCGTAAAACAATTACTCATCTCTTACTTTGTTCCCTTATGTAATGTCGAAGTATTATTGCATATTGAATATTTATTATCAAAATCAGCTTCAATATTTCTCATTTATTGTCGTTTTTCGTTTAATGAGTCAATATACTCCTTCGCTTTATCAAGAAACATAGCCTTATTAATTTATTAAACATAGCCTTATATAAAATAAGTTATTAAACGAACTAATAACAAAAGAATAAATATAAATGTAATAACAAAAATGCATTTTATCGTATGACTAATGTAAGCGTCACTTAGTTACACGTGCAAGTAACCCGTGACGGCTGATATGAAAATAACGGTCCAATGACCCACTAAAATAAATTGAATTTTAAAGATTATATTTTTAGTGTAAAGTGAAGAGGGTTTATGCGTCGTTTAAACTTATCCCAAGTTTGCGATGTTTTCGATTTGTCAATTTCTTTGTCTGTTATGGACTAAAAGGCGTTTTAACTTTACCTAAAAAGTAAAAATAAATCCAATTTAGAATTAATGTACTTATTACAATTGAAGATGATAACTTAATTATAATAAACAACTTCTTTCGCGCTTTATATTGTTGAAATTCTCATTTAAACAGAAATTAATCAAAATCTACTGCCCTGTTATGTATAAAATGGAAAATATTTAATATTTTCAATTGTTATAATACTCTGTACAAAATACTCAAATGTATAATACCTACTCTTTACTAAATACTAGTTCAACTATTTTCAGTGTATCTAACCAATCATTTTTTTCATTATCAGTTACGTACATAAATATTGTCTATTTTTAATTTTTAACAGCGCGTCTGATTTATTCCCCTCCCAGTTAAAAATAACTAGCTTTAAGATAAACTTATTCTTAAATTAGCTTCAATAAAAGTTATAGTTCGTTGTTTATCATATTCATTAAGAAGTAATATGAATTATGTGGAGATAATATATTTTGAAGTTTATGGCTGTCTGCTTAATAGACTTTTATGTATTTGTTTATTATTATTTAATAGATGAATTGTGGGTGGTATGGCTACCTTCTTCCCTATTTTGTATGACGAATACGATGTGTATGTATGTTCCTTTTAATAGGACTGTATCGATTTGGATAAATTTTCGTAAATGTATATAGTTTTTAATCAATCACTTTTTATATTTATCAATCAATCAATCGCATGGACTAGTCAACTCCATCATTGTAATTTTTTTTTATATTCCATCGTAGTTCATGCAGTCATTCAGGTGTGAAATAGTGACAGACAGACATACAAAGTAACCGTTAGTATGGATTGAACTATGAACTATAAGTATTTAAGAAAAAAATAGTTTTTTCGCTTAGGAAAGTTTACAGAAAATTGATTTTATGATAGCTCAGACGTTTTGCCTCGAAGATTTCAACTTTTAGAAGTTTTCGAAGTAAGCTCAAAGTATTTACCTACATACTTAGTTGTTATGAGCTGAAGTATCGATGTAAAATATCTATAAAATATACCTACAAATATGTATTTTATTACATTAATTGAATTATATAATTTAAGTAATCTATCATAAATTATATTCTCATGTTCTAATTCTATTTAAACTCGAATATTCGTGTGGGTGGATGGATATTTAGGTACCTACTTACTCTTTTATGCTAATTCTAGAAGGGATTTATCATCTGAGAGAGGATTAATTACATGAACATGTTGTTAAAAATAATTATTTTATAATTAGCTTCCAATAAAACCATTAGTACTAAATCTATTTAGTATAAAATAAGTTCAAGACTTACAACCTCAGAACGGCTGAGCAGAAGTTAATTATTTTTTAGGATTTATATTCGACGTAATTAGGTTAATAATTGATAAAAATTTTAAAAACTTACAATAAATGTCTGCCTAGCCAAAGTCATATTTAGCTGCAAGGAGCAATCAAATAAAATATTAATATAATTACGAAATATAACAAATAAATATCTTTCACATTCCAATCGATTGTCGCGTCAATTGGAAACAAATCAGCTGATCAAATATCAAGCTCGCGCTTAACGTAAAGTTCTTTGACCTAGGGTTGTCACAAGTTTCTTTAGATTTTTTTCTTTCTTTAGAAAATCTAGTAGTAATTTTAGCAATTTGAAAATTTGGGAGTTGACAACCCTACTTGTAAGAGGATTTAATATATTTATCCAATTACAGATTTCGAATTATATTCAAGTGTATCGAAGAAATTATTAAGATATAATTGGCACTTACTCGTTCACAGTTTTCCAATTTGATTTTGGGATATATAAATGTCAAAATAATTAGGATTAATTTAGTTTATTTTGCTATATGAGAGAATAAAGGTAGGTATGACGTAGGAGACAGACGGATGATGTATATTTAAGAAGATTTACAGGTAAATTAGCTTGGAGAAATTTTTGCGTTTGTAGTAGTGTATGGTCAGCAAATAAAATAAAACAACATTTTATTTTTAGTTTTTATTTTATATATATATATTATATAAATATGGGATTTTAAATTAAACTATATGTGTTTCTCCTCTGAAAAAGATGAGACTTTAATTTAATATTTACACATTTAACATACGTATAACTTTTACAAAATGAACATGATTTTACAAAATGACAATGTTACTAAAATGAAAAATTTACTAACCTGAAAAAGAATCGACATTTAAAGTTTAATTCTTTAGTTTGAGAAGTCAAAGGCTTGCCTCGACCATGTTTTAACACTGGAGCCATTTTGAATTAACAATACAAAGTTACAACACTTACACACAAATTAAACACTTCAACAAATATTATAACAATAATAACAAATAATAACAACAATCAACAAATACAAAAGGAGATTGCCCAAGTGACTATGGCACTTGGTATCGCAATCAAACTTATTGTGTCAAGATGAAATATAGCTCAATTTAAAGCTTGATGTTAGTACTTTTAGAAACGATTAAAGTTTTTATATAAATAAGCCGCAGTTCGCGACAATAAAAATAAAACAATAGTTTTATTCAACACTTCAAAAAAATACTTTATCGAGTTTAAACTAACGATGAACGTTAAGTTTTACATTTATTACATAGGTAATATTTTAATTTACAAGACAAATGTGAAAAGTAAATCGTAATAAACATTACCTATTTCAAAATAAATTACGTCGAACATTGCGTCGAACCTTAGCGTCGAACACATTCATTCAAGATTCATTTCAAATAGAAACTATGACATATGACGCAGGACGCTTGCAAGAGAGATAGATATATGTGTCAAAACAAAAACTTTTACTTTTATTTCTATTTATTTGGTATAATTACGACTTAATAGTGATAAATATGATCATTATAAATACAAATAGGAATTAACAATATCACGAACACGTGACACAATTAGTATTTTACCGATTCCATACGTGGTCATACATGTTTCAAAACACAAACTTTTAATATTATTTCAATTTATCCGGTATAATTAAGACTTAATAGTGATACATATGATCATTATAATTACAAATAGGAATTAACAATATCACGAATACGTGGCACAACTCAAATTTTACCGATACCACCCGTGGTCATTCTCCTTTTTTTACCGATACCACCCGTGGTCATTCTCCTTTATCAATTAAACTACGTACATAATAATTATAATTTTTGAATGAAATGTGTGCTTTATGTTCTAACGGTACCAAACAACTGCATTTGGCACCTGCGGACAGCGTAAACTGGTTTATTCTGGTTTTGTGCGTGTTTCCACTTTCCACTATCAAGTGACGATTTATTTATTTGTTTTGTTTCGTAATTATTATGGTCAAATATTAATTATGAAACAAATTATAATGGACACGATATTTTATTGTTTCACGGTAGTCGCCTTGTCGTTTGCTCAAGGACGTGAAATTGAATGATATATTTTTTTTATAAAGTCAAAACCATTTTCTTTCAAATTAAATGTTGTTTTTATTGAAAACAAAAGTGTTGCTAGGAATAAGTATAAAATTAAATAGTAATGTTAGGATATCGAAACATTTTTGTATAGGCCAGAACGATATAGTGGAAACGCGCTCTAAGATCTGAGTAATATACACACCACTACATATGCAAAAATTTCTCCAAGCTAATTTACCTGTAGTTGTAAAATAACTGTTTTTGTTTTGTACAATATTTTAATTAGAATTTTTGTTTTATTTACAGGTACTTTAAAATACTAATATTTTCACATCTCAGCTTAACATCAGGCGAGATTGTGGTCAAGCGCTTCCCTATTACCAATAAAAAAAAAAAAACAAAAAAAAAAAAAAACTAAGAACATGCTGAATCGTTCAGATTTCACATAGAAGTGGCCTGCGATACATATTGTGGTAAAGTATTTTTTTTATTGTAGATAGGGAAGAGCTTGATCACAATCTCGCCTGATGGAAAGCTAAGATGTGGTCTAAGATGATACGCGCTTCCCTAGTAGGTACCGGTTCACTCTTCGCTGAAAACTGTATATTTTAGTTGTTTCAAAGTTGTAAATTAGTTTCAAAATTAATCTCGGGAAATAAAAATATAGGTAAATAACATAAATAACACTAAATCAACTTTTACAAGAATGAGAATTAATTTTTATTTAACTTCTGTTACACATGTTCATTAATTCATTTAAAAATGATACAGTTGTATCGATTGCTTTATAGTATCAGAAAGTTTTATTTCGATTAAAAATATTCTTCCCAATTTAACGTACCAACCCTACTGTAGTCTTCAAAAGTCCTATACAATAATATACTTTATGGCTCAATGAATAGAGTCTGCTTCAGTTTTTTATTACCTATTAATACTATCGATAGATTAGATCAAATGAACGTCGGGTATTTGATTAATTGTTGAGAAAATGTGATCGACAAAGGAATTATGTTCATCGAAGATTGGAGAATGAATCAAGAATGAGTACAATGTTTCATACAATATTGTGTTTGGAAATATGTTTTGTTAGTAAACGTATAAAAGGATTTAGATGGAATTTTGAATCGAAAAATGTTAGATCTTCAATTGACATTGGTAGTTGGTAAGATATCCATCTGCCAACCCGCACTTGGCCAGCGTGGTGAGTTATGGTCTGTACCCACATATGAGGCCCGTGTCGCAGCAGTGGGAACGTATATGGGCTGATGATGATGATGATGATGAAGATAACTATAATATGTGGGGGAAAATTTAATACTATGTGTATTTAGATTTCACTGATCAGGTTATTTTCAGAAAATACTTTAAGAACTGATTCTGTCATGACGATCGAACCTATGATCTCTCCATTTAAACACTTAAATTTACCAAAAGAAAAAATAGCGTGTGTGCCGAGCAAACGTGAAAAGTGAAAATTAGTTGTCAAGATTCAAAGATACCAAAATCGTCGCCTTACTCCATGACGTGACGGTACTGCCATGACGCAACCTTTAAATTTTACTCTCAACGCACCAAAAGAAGTTTCACTTCAAAAAACGAACAAAGAATTTAAATCACTTATTTTTTGTGCTTCCCTTTAATAATAATTCATAATTTGTTTCTAAGCGAAGTCTGTTTCTTCATCCCATTACAACTTTTCATCTGGAGCGCGGATAAGTTAAAAGTCAGTAAACGATGATTTACATTAAAAACAGTTCAGCAAAACTTCGAATAAGACCAGTATGGGTCTTATTCAACAACTTTGCGATGTAAATGAGATAAAATTCACTTTACTTATGTATTTAGTTAAATTGTGACTACATATGTATGAGGTTCTTTTGTTAAAGCCAATGCAAGTGAAAATCTGGATTTAGGTGTGTTCTGTATTATGACAATTTTAGGCTATTCGTTTTGCTTATGAGGGTTAAGACGTTTTACCTATAGTCTTGCGGTGGTTTGATTTATCAAGTTTATTAGAGAGATCCTTATTATTGGCCATAGAGATGACTATAATATAATAAAAATACGGCGAGTAATTTTACAGATTTTAGTCGATTCAATTTACGTGTGGTAAGCGAAATTTCAGAAATTTTTGAGTGCAGATTTCTTTCTTTTCTAATATACAAGGTTTTTTTTCTATAATATTATGAGTAGGTAAGTAATTTCCCGTCTGGTTGTATTACAAGATTCCACCCTCCACTTTCGACCAACAATTTATTATCATGTTTCCATGTAATACATTCCTTGACTTACACAACCCCCTTCAAAATCGCAAACGTTAAGTAAAACAATATAAAGCGGTCATTTGTACCTGTCAGGCAGCGAAGGGTTGACATGTAAACACGTATGACCAACGTTTGTTTTGCGATAAGCGTCCCGTATCGGTATTATGATAGGTGCGTTTTGTACCTATTTGAATCATACTGTAGCTGTAGGTATAAAGATAAAGGGTGCTATAATCGATACTTTAATATTATAAATGTGAAAGTAACTCTGTCTGTCTGTCTGTTACTGAATCACGCCTAAATTACTGAACCAAATTTCATGAAATTTGGTATGGAGATATTTTGATACCCGAGAAAGGACATAGGCTACTTTTTATCCCGGGAAAATGACGCAATCCCGGAAATCCCACGGGAACGGGAACTGTGCGGGTTTTTCTTTGACTGCGCGGGCGAACCCGTGGGCGGAAACCTAGTGTAAGATAAAGCTTTATGAAATGTAAAGGATATGTTGCTTATAATTTGCTAATTATTAAAAGTGCGTAGGGGTCTGTTTAATCTGGGCAAACTCGGTAAGTTTGTTCCCGCTTAAAATCTATACTTACCTATATTTGTATACTTACCTAGGTACTATATCTACTGATATACTCGTATCTACAGTAAAAGTATAAAGCTGAAGAGATTGTTTGTTTAAACCCGCTAATATTAAATTATAATACGTCACATTACTTCCTATACTTTTATTTATATTATTACACCTTATAATATTCGCAATAAATAACTATTCACGAAAAATGAATATGAGAACAAAAAATAAACATTTTATAGGACATTCAAAAGGAAAGCGATCCCGAGCGATAGGTAGACTGATATCTAGTCTAACCAATATTCCCATGCATGGATAGAATTGAAAACCTAAGCACGTCTGGGCCTAGGATTTGGCTAATTGCCTGTATTGTATCGTACCTATTGCGAACCTAGCGAGTTACCATGTGCCTTATGGGCCCTCTTCACAATGGGCAGCGTTGGCCCAACTAATGATAGTT